>JACXGM010013475.1:0-22970 GCA_016801145.1 Umbra pygmaea | reverse complement strand
GATCTTACAATGTTTACTAATGACTTCGAGGTCGCAGCGCTGTCGTGTCGTCATCTGTTTAACAAGCCTCTGGCACGCCTATATCAGATACACCGATGTGATTGGTGCAGCTCGGATACAAGGGCATAGTTAATGAGCAGAATTACTCGGTGCCAGAGTAACTTGCTGAGCAAATTCAAATTGTGCTCTCGCGAGAACTGGATTTCCAGGGTATGCTCAGGCCAGTGGTGAGGTCAATCGTGTTTTTTGGTAGGGCGTCATAGTCAGGGATGGTGTTCAGGCGTAATCATCCTGGACCTTAAATCAGTCAACTTGAGTTCCATCCCCGCATCAAACACATGATACGTGTGTTACATAAAATCTCAAGCTATGATATTCTGTTTTAAGATTGATGTTGAGCATTCAATGAATACACACTAATTTGTCTGGCAGTAAAGATGAGATTACAATAGGGAATTGTGAGCATACAAACTTTGATCCGGGGCATTTGATGAAACATGGGTATGTTTTAGTTGATGATGTGGGCTTGTTGTTTTGATTGGTTAAAGGTTGACCCAATCACATTCAAATTAATTTGCTCAACAACTTTGTTAATGCCATTGTCATGAAATACAAGGCTCAAAATTATTAAGGGAACACTCCAATCACACATCTGGTCTCGATGGACGAAACACATTAAAGATTAAAATCCTTACTGCAATTCATTGAGAACAAAGTGACGTAAAACAATGGAAATTAAAAAAACGAAATCACAAGCTGTTCCAACTTGCGTTAATTTCATCACGGCAACTCATAATGTGTCTCAGTAGTGTGTATGGCCTGTATGAAATCCCGACAACGTCTGGGCATGCTCCTGTTGAGACAATGAATTGTGTCCTGGGGGATCTCTTCTCAGACCTGAATCAGTGCATCTGTGAGCTACTGGACAGTCTGTTGAATGACTTGGCGGTGTCGGATGCACCAATACATAACATCCCAAAGGTTATTAATTGGATTCAGGTCTGGGGAACGTGATGGCCAGTCAATGTCATCAATGACTTCAATATCATCCAGGAACTGCCTACACGCTCTGGCCACATGAGGCCGGGCATTGTCCTGTACCAGGAAGAACCCAGGGCCCACTACACCAGCAAGGTTTGACGATGGGTCTAAGGATTTCATCTCGCTACCCAACAGCATTCAGGGTACTGTTGGCTAGCACGTGGAGGTCTGTGCGACCCACCAAGGATATGCCTCCTCAGACCATCACTGAGCGACCACCAAACCGGTCATGCTGGATGATGTTGCAGGCAACACAGTGTTCACCACGTCGTCTCCAGACTATTTCACGTCTGTCACGTGCTCAGTGTGACCCAATATATACAAAATATATTGGCACACATAATGTGCCTACTGTATGATAAAGAAACACATTGGAGGCTTTTTAAACCCCATCACTAAGCTTAACCAATTCCGGTTAAACGTTAGCAGTATTTGACTGATAATGAAGATATGTCAAAACATGGCATAATTAAAATTCCAAACCATTAGTGAAATGACAGATAAGCTAAGACACTGAGTAATTCTAAAATGATACTCTTTAGGTCTGTTGCTTCAGCACTCTAAGTGATGTGATTTTTTCAAGATTAGGTTGCATCCAGAATAGGCCTCTAACCTGAATCACAGTGCCACTTCACACTGATGCATCTTCCATTAGAGCAGCTGAACTGGGTGAGGTGTTCGCATGTAGGGAAGACTGTGAAGAAAATAATACATAGAAGAACACACCGTAGTATTACAATACATGCAGATTTATTTCAGGAACAAAGTATTCAAATGATGTTGTGTGACATTTATTTATATATATATACATGCATATCAATTGTCTAGAACCATATAGGATAGTAATTGACACACTGGATGCACTGAAATAATCAGGAAAAAAATAATATACATTAGATTCAAGAGACATGGACATTTATGACTTGGCACTGCCTTTGGATTCTTCTGTGACAAGAATGATAGCAAGCAAAATGCTTTGACACGGAGGCTTGATTTAGATTTAAGGAAGCCAAGCAGAAACTGCAATTACAGTGAACACTATCTTTCTCCGTTTGTACTTGTGAAGTGGAGCAGATTATAAGTATCACCAGAGGTAACAGAAAAGTAGAATTCACAGCTACATTTTCGAACAGACGGTTCAAACTGTTCCTGCTGATTGGTCTGTTGACAGTGTTCTACTGTACATTAGATGTTACTTTTCCATCTTCTAAAATAAGGGTGAGAGAATGATGTCGAAGAACTCTGTAGAGGTATGAGTGGGCAGATCCCCCTGTGGACTGAGAACAGGATATGGTAAAGCTCATTTTTAGGAAGATGGCCTAGCGTGTCTAATAAGAACACACTTTTTGGATAAACAACATCTGCAATGGTGCACAAACATTGGTGTAAAGTTAAACCTGTGACAATCCCACAAAGGGGGCTAGCTTTGATATCTTCTGTAGCGGTTGAAGAAGAGACGTGTAGTGGGTTTCACTCAACCTGCAACATTTGATGTGGCGTGCTTTGATCTGAAAAGCAGTGCACCGGTCAAAAGTGTCATCTGTACACATTGATCGATTGAAGCAGGTCCATGGAGTGGACAGTGCACTTAAAAATCAGTTGCCAGGTAAAATGTAAGAAGGTGAATAGATTGTCTGTCCTGGTGTTTTTTTTTAAATATCTTTCCTTCCAAAATGCAGAGCAATCACTCCTAGGCTTTTGCAATGGAGGTTAGAGATGCGGGAAAGATTTATATGAATGACACATTTTGGAAGAATAGACATAAAGCAGAATGTGATAGAAGGAAAGAGCCAGAACATGTGAAAATCAACGCAATCAGTCAGGTGGAGAGAACGCTAGAGCAGCTCTCTGAAGTTCCCGTGTGTGAGCCAGCATGATCGTCCTATAGCTAAGGGACATTTAGGTCATAAATGCCTGAGTGTACTGAGTTTGTTGAATGGCTATAACAGTGTGTAATGTTTTAACTAGCTGTGTGAGAGAAATTTGTTCCTTTAACTTCCAGTATTTTCTTCCGTGGCAGTACAATGTTAGTTGTGGTACGCAATGAAACCTTAGATTTTGTGGTTGCAAAAGAGCTCAGTTTCTGTAATAGTCTATGAGAAAGTCAGCCACATCACAATTTATTTATTACCTCAGTAAAAGTTTTCATATTGAGTATATAGTCTCAATCACTAGTTTTAAGTCTCCTGCAATAGAGAATTATGTTAATTTTTTAAATTATGGTCTTGTTGATTTTAAAATTGTTGTTAAAGCAGGGGGTGTTTTAGGGAGTGGCTATGATGTGATTGACATTGACTGTGCCAGTGAAAGTGTGTAATGTAACGTAGACCGTAAGTTTTTGGATAAACAAAGCGTGACGACGTAGATGTGACGTGAGCATTGTGTCTGAACGTTGTAATACCTCTCGTAGGTTTGCCAAGAGAAATCTGAATCATTATGAATCTAGCATTTGGCAGAGAAAGGAAAGGGGAGTAGGAGTTGTCCATGAGCATAGGAGCAGGAGCAACTTTTGGTAAGTATTCTGATAAATTATTTTGTCATTTTGACTGTATGCCTCCATGTCCCCCCCGATTGCCTGCGAGCGTCTCCTGGACTTTTCAGTATTTTCTTTACTGTGCGACACTAAGTCGCGTGGGTATGACACAATACCGGTGAGCATCCGGTTTGGCAAAGTGACGCAAATGCGGAAGTGCATTGAACCTGCATTCTATCTGAATTCCAGCTGGGGGCGATATGTCTGGTTGCAAAAAAGCTACATTTTTGTAATAGTCTGAGAATTTTAGACACTTCTCACTTTATTTATTACCTCAGTAAATATTTTCATGACGAGTATATGGTCTCAATCGCTAGATAAGCCTTTTGCAATACATAATGATGTTCATTTTTTTTATGATCAGGTGAAGGGAGTTAATATTTTAACAGTTATCTATGAAAGAAACAGAAAGAGTAAAGAAACTATTAATCATGGCTTTGGGTGATAAAAAAATAACTCCCTTTACCTGCTCATTTTGATCTTAAGTAGGGACTTTCTAAAACGCAGAGTACTTCAGAAAAGTACTTTTACTCAGTACTTTTACCACCTCGGTTTACCAGTTGTGCATTAAGGCTAGCCAGGACAACTAAAAACAGAACAAAGGTACATCAGCAAGCAGATTCAACATGCAAAAAGGTCAAAGGAATAAAAACAATGATGTGCCTTTCTTCATTGTGAACTTCAGAGTCCTGTAAATGTTGCTGACAAAGAGGCGTCAGTGGACCTGAAATGACATCAGAGAGTCTGCTACTAAGTTGCAAGGGGCCACGGCTTGTGCCCTTCTAATGCAGTGTATATGAAGTCAAGCTCAAAAGGACAATTTCTATTCAATTTTCAAGAAAAAAAAATACACTTAATTTTGTCCTAGAGGAAAGCATCTTTCCAATCACTCGCATTTCATGATATTAACATTTTATGCTAAATCAATATCTAGCAGGTTTCTGGATGACGTGATACTGTAATACTGCTGTGTACCGGTGCAAACTACTCTGCTTCCATTATAGGTTCTGGCAGGCCACCAAAGCAGATGGTAGACACCACAATCCGCTGTATGCAAACAAAAATGTATTACCCCCTGCCATTTTAGGGAACTCCAAATTTCCATAAAGCTCAATGGCTGGTGCCTTGGTTAGCAACCTAATGCTGAACAGTGCTAATGATGCATGTTCACAGTTCTGTCAAGGTTTTATTAATCACCCAGACATTTTTTTAAGAATTTGGGGTAAATCCACTTGGGAAAATCTATTGCCTTTGATAATATTCCATAGGGGTTGAATGACACAGAATATGCAACCAGCTCATTTTAAATGCTATATGAAATGTTATTAAAAAATGGTTAAATACAAAGCCTTAAATACATTACATAAAGGTTTCAACCCATAAAAAATACTGTGTGGGCATATCGCTACCCCAAATGTCCCAGAGAAGACAGGGTACCATAGACTAGTTGGTAAAATATCTGACCAGATGGCTAGATGGAATCTCAGAGCCAACAAGGTTTAATTGCTCCCCTGATTGCTCACCACACATCTAAATGGGAGGGGTTAAATGTGCCTTGTTTGGAAACTGAAAAAGACCCCCGTCCCTTTGAAAACCTAACCTCTACATCTTTTACAACCCACCTAAGGCCATGCTATTGTTTTGGGAAATTAGGTTATAATTATCTCTCTCATGTCATGGGCAGTCCCAGCAATTTCATATTTTTAATATTTAATTCCTTTAACTCACGTCTTCATTTTCAGTTGTCTGGTCCAGAGTGTCAGAACATTGCCAGAGGGTAACCTACATGCTAAATTGAATTAATATGAGGTGTATAGGTACGACCGAAAAAAACAGAACCGAGGAAAGAAGTGATGCTTTAAAGTGGAATAATAATGCTAATACCAAAGTCAGAGAATAAAATAGCATCTGATATTTTTTGCCAGCGTTGATATCAGTTAAATGTAAGGCACTCTATCTAACAGAAATCGGAGAAAAACAGATTTCTCATAAAATAGGTTACTTTTGCAATGATGATGGTAAAATAGCCGTTATTCTATCAGGTACATAAGGACACATTGTTTTCAGAACCACATGGGAGCAATTGCCCTTAGATTTCTGGACCAGGGACAGAAGTACAGATTTTTCATCTTTTGGTCACTGGTCAGATGCTCTAACTGCTAAGCGAGCCTGCTGACTCTTGGAGGTACATGTACTGTATGTAGTATGCTCATGGGAATAGCTCCGTTTAGCCAATTACTTGTTCATGATCTCACCACAAGTAGCAGTCTCATCAGATTGGTCTCCACAGTCATCGTCTCTGTCACAGCGCCAGCTCTCTGGGATGCATCTTCCATTGTCACAGGAGAACTGCTCAGCTTGGCATGGCCCAGCTGTAAACAACAACAAGACGAACAGTAATCAAAATGTTATTACGTTCTTTTATTACACTATTAGCCTGTGTTTTAATAGTGCTTCTTATCACCAGTGTGTTCTCAATAACTTTTAATTTAATTACTTACTAAGGGATTGCCTTATTCAGTCAGTCAATCTAAGCCAGTATTGTAGCATGGAAAGCGGTTCAGTTGTTTGATAACTGACATGAACTGCATCGGTATTTTCCAACATTTGATTCTACATTCCCAGTCACAGCCAGCAGACCATGTGTGTTGGATACACATTAGTGCTACAAGTTGATCACATCTGGAATTGATTTATCCATGACTGGTCTACAACAGGAACTATTAGTTCCCCTGTCTACTTATTTATTTGTATTCATTTGCAGAGAGCAACGGTTGAAGGTGGATTAGTGAAACCAGGCTAAAATATAAAAAATCATTAAAGTAAATCAACTTTTACTTTCCTTTGTATAAAACATATAGAGTATAAACACAGGATTGTCATGCTGCCTGCATCTGCATGATGAATCACATGATAAGGGTGCGGTGAAACAACAACAGTTGTAATGATCTACATCCCCGAACAAAACCCATATGTCTTCCAAAAAGGCTGTGTAAATGTTGGTCATGTCCTGAGGTTGGATATGATGAATTAGGCTTTGCTAGTCTATAGATTTACATTCTTGATGTGCAGTAGCACAGAGGCCATTGGGAATCTATGACAAAAACATCTGTGACCAACAGGGGAAATCAGGCACGAGTGTGTATAAGTCTGGTAAGAGTGGTCTTCTATCTTGTCTTAAAGCAGAGTATTCCTCAATGGCCACGGCTCTGAACCGCTACCAAATAAGCATTGTGTTGGAGGAACTTGGACATCATCCAAGTTTGTTTCACAACATGGAGTGTTGTCCGCACCCTAAACTGTTAAAGCTTGTATTGCTGTGAAGCACAGCGCACACCAGCGTACCGGAGCAGGTGAGGTTGGACTCGTCCTCGTTGCTACCACAGTCATTGGTGCCGTCACACAGCCACAGCTTGGGGATGCAGCGGTTGTTCAGACACTTGAATTGATCCGCAGGGCAGCTACGGTTAACTGGAGCGGTTATGGGTAAAACAGGCGTTAGGCTTTCAATCGTTATAAAAGAGAATAGGTAAAATTCTATAAAAATGTAGGTCTTTGTAAAATTTCTGTTATGTGTTATTTTCCTGATTAAAGCATTTCGGCAGTATTTTGCATAACTGCATTGTTATGGGTGATTCTAAGAGAAGGACGTACAGCAGATGTGCGGCTCCTCGTCACTCCCGTCTAAGCAGTCGTCATCCCCGTCACATTTCCAGGAAGCCTGGATGCAGCGATGACTCTTGCATTCAAACTCTTCACCACCACATCTCTGAGGCCTGCCGTGTTCCCCTGAGGTGGCTGGAAACACACCGTGTGTACAGACACACACACACACAGACACACAGCAAGATACACACAAAAACATGCACAGAGAAACACACAGACAGAAATACACACACAGAAACACACACATATACACAAATAACACAAACAGACACACAGACACGCACACAGAAACAGACAGGCTCATTTATAAACAGAAATACACACACAAAAACATAAACATGCACACACAAAAGACACAAACAGACATGCAATAAAACAGACAAATACACAAACACACAGCAAATCAACAACAGACTTCACTATTTACACTCCACATCACGTATTACCAGCCAGCCACAACTGAGGAAATGCATGGGTACTGCAGATCAATACTGACCTATCGAGTTTTAAATAACTATATCTAATCTGTTGTCATTTTATTCCTATTGATTCATTTAATCATTGATGTGGAGTGTCAGCTTCATCAGGCCTTGAATACTGAGATAAGCCTATTGGCCAGGGCTTACAGGAACAGGTGAGGTTATTGTTGTCAAGGAAGTGGTTGTCAGCGCAGGCACACACTCTGCCAGCGGGTGTAGCCAGACACAGGCTGGAGCAGCCACCGTTGTCCACCCGACAAGCATTGTCACCTGAGTGACAGGGTAAAAAAAAACAGGATTTCATGAAAGACGTGAAATCGACAATAACAATACTATATCAAATCTAAAACACATCATTAAGAGTCCAATACAGAGCAGCTTACAGCATCGTATATACAGAACTTCATACTGGTCCCATGTGGAAATTTCAACCCAGAATTCTGCCTTGGCGAGCCCCAGGCTCTACGAACAGCGCTACACAGGGCAATCAATGTTAAAGTATATACTGCTGGTGTTCAGATCCAGTAGACATATAACACTAGTTATTTAAAGTTTTTCGGAACAACTGAGGCTTTAGTGGTGGCTTGAAAAACAAGGCCAGAGACTTTGTAGCACTGACCTTGACGAGGAAGCACGTTCCACAGCCCAGC
Source organism: Umbra pygmaea (assembly GCA_016801145.1). Lineage (NCBI taxonomy): Eukaryota > Metazoa > Chordata > Actinopteri > Esociformes > Umbridae > Umbra > Umbra pygmaea. The sequence continues at coordinate 14,601 of JACXGM010013475.1, read as the reverse complement.
AGTCACAGAACTGAAAGCCCACATTTAATCCCCATTCACAATGCTTATGGAGATATAAACAGAGATAATTCTCCTGACACTTCCAGAGCGTCACCACCATGTTTCTATCCGTGTGTCAGTCAGTCTGTCGACATGACAGTCATCAAAACCTTGCTCCTTAAAACAAGTCTGAGCCACAACAACAACAAAAAAACAACAAAACAACAAGAAGCAACACTGTGACTGAAGGCTTTTTTCGACATTCCCCTTCAAGCATATCAAACTGTATTTTGCACTGAGGATTTGAAGAGATAAGGCAAAGTTATAATGGTGTTGACTGCTTATGGCACCCACCTAAGTCCCTTTGCGGTACTGACAGGAGGAGCAGGGCAGACTGTTGCTTCCCTATGCCACCCAATGATTATTAAACCAATTACCTTAATTATCCAATGAATATAACTCAATGACTATTATGCATGAGTGATTATTAGCTTAATGACTATTATGCACCAATGACTATTGACCTGATGTCTAGCATCACCTAATGATTATTTTCCCAATGGCTATTATCATCCAATGATAATTAACACAAAGGGCCATATCTTGCACCTGGCGCAGTGCAGCGCAAAGCCTGCATGCTTTTGCTAGTTTAAGAACGACGCAGTTGTCAATTTCCGGGCCAGCGCCCACTTCGTTGAAATAGCAAACGCACCTGCGCCCATCTTTTCCCCAATGGTCGTGCTGGTCTTACAGGGAGGTGAGTTCAGGATAATTCTTGGCGTAGGGCTAGCTTGAGGCATCGGACAGTGATCACGCCATTGACCAACAAAAACCTGGTCTGAAGTCAATGGCGCATTATGTCATTGTTATTTTAACAGCAGATTAGTCAAATGCACCTAGGCTTATGCACAGCGCGCGCACATTATGCTTGTTACACACACAGGGAAGCGCAGCAGCACACAAACATGCAAAATATTAAAAAGAAAAATATTACGGTGCAAATCCGCCATCATAATAGCAACGCGCCAAGGTACAAACGTGCCAGGCTCTTATGGAATGGGAGATGATTGGTTTATTGCATGTTACGTCCAAAACACACCCGTGAATTAAAGAAGACTACAACCCTTTTGAACCATGAACACGCCCTAAATGCACCTGCGCCATGCGCTTCACGCCGTTAGCTTAGATCATTAAAATATGGCCCAAAGAATATTATCAGCCAATTACTATTAACCCAATTACTATTACCGCCCAGTAACCATTATCACCAGGAATAATACAGGGACAAAATAACCAATTTCTGAAAATACACATTATTATTTTGTCCATAATACGCATTTGTTTCTAGTTAGATATTGTGAAATGTAGATTTTGCTATTCAACTATTGTATGTATTTTGTATTATTTACGTTGATGTTATAAACCCCTGGATCCAATATACTAGTTCCTAACCTTAGTCCTAAAACAACATTTTTGAATTTTTTGTAATTTTAGAATAAGTTACATAGTGCAACATCCATTACCATGACAGCCACAGTGCAGCTGATACGATTGACAAGGACTGTGGTTACTATAAGTAGCTCTTACTGGATTAAAGTGGCCATACATTTGAGGACATCCGGTGCCTCGTGTCCTCCAGCCCGTCACAGGTCTGTCCCTTTAGCATTTAGAGAGAGTCTGCATTGGCTCAACTAATGTATGACTGCTCACCTACTGTTCATGGGCCAGTGTTCCAATGTTGTGGAACAAAAAATATATAAATATGCAGAAAAATCTGAAGAGAATATTTAGACTTATTAGGTGTCCCATTAATGGTGTGCAGAGTGAGTGTACATTGGTAGAAGTCTCTGGGAGTCAATCACTGCTCTATACCTTTGCACAAGTTTATGACAGGGCCTCTGCGACTGTGATCTCTGGCAGTCTGTTAGACAGGGGCTGCACTACAGACGCTCAATTATTCCTGACCCCCGCTGTTAAGAGCTTGGATGACATTAACTATGCTGAAAGGCACAAATTCTAAAGAGAATGTACTGACTGGCTAACTATCATACATTTCCAATGGCTATTTGGAGCGAAGCCCAAGTTTGGAGATTCTGCCATTTTAAGTGCTGTACTCTCAGCTTAGGTATAATGTACTGAAGAAATTGAGTTAGATGTTATACTAAACACTGTAGGTTTCACTTCTCTATATTACTCTACATACTGTTCTCATAGTTTTATTCATATTACAAAAAAGCGATCCACTCTCTTTTTTTAATAGATTTGGTGTTTGACAAGGAGATTGTCAGCAAGTATTTACCTTGTTGCCTTTGAGCGTCGTACACCGACAGCCCAAACAGAGGTGGACTCTCGCTGATCATAAGGGCCGCCTTCCCAGTCACTAAGTCCAGTTGGAAAATAGAGGCGTTCATGTAATCCGTCCAGAAAACATAGTTTTGGTACAAGGAAATCCCAAAGGGATGCTTTAACTCTTTGCCATTATACACCACCTTCGGACAAAACAGATCAATTACATGATTTAGTGATGATTCCCATTATACCAGGACATTTCTGGGAATCAGACCCTTTTTCCCGTCTTCAATGTCTTTCATGTAAATCATAATAGTAGCCTGAACTAGCATATAGTGATATCCAGGCTGGTCTCATGGCGATACATAAAGAGTCTTAGAAAACAAAGAATGTTTACACGTGTACATTTCCAGAGTCAGGGAAACGTAAAGAAAAGTCAGTTTACCTTAGCCTACACTTAACCTCATCTTACCCTAACATTAACCTAACTAACCTAGCATGTTATGCCTGAACTAAACATTCCATAAGTACCTATATTTGTAACCGACCGGTCTACTCTCGCAAATGTTCCGGTAGAGCAGAGATTTAATACGTACGGAAGCTCACATTTGAATGGCCCTATCGTAAGTCTGTCTACGTAATGCGGTGGAATTTCCATTACGCACGGTTACCCACATATCGCCATGAGAATGCGTTGGGATATGGATAAGCACTACTAAATTTGGGTAAGTATTGTCTTAATCAGTAGAAAATAACACTCACTCATTTACTAACCGTTCTTTGGGTGCCATCCAGAGTAATTTTCTCTATGTGGTCATAATAAGCATCACACCAGTAGATGGAACTGGAGCCCTGGTCTACAGTGAGCCCGTTAGGCCACAGTATGCCTGAGGTAACAAATGCCTCTCTGTGGGATCCATCCATCCAGGCTTTCTCTATCCTGCCCACACTGTCATTCACCTCGTCCTCCTCCCAGTCCGTCCAATACATCCAGCTAGAAACCAGAGAGAGTAAATACATCATACAAAAACTATTATTATCATACTACATTTTCACAGACCAGAAGTCCTTTATTATCACTACTATTTTTCAATGAGGTGATGCTTATGCTGTAGACAAACACACACACATTCAATTTCAACAAGTAAGTTGGTGTGAAATTAATGTTATTGTTAATCCGTTTCTCTGAGACTCAAAGAATTGGGCCACAGCCAGGGGATCAGCCATTATTGATAGTAACACTTAGAAAAACAAATGTGCCTTGCTTAGAGGCATTTCAAAATATCAGTTTGTTGGATCATGGATTTGACCCGGCAAACTTTTACACACCCATGATTCAATTATTTGAAGTTAATCCATCACTAGTATGAATGTCTTGTTCTAAACAATGGCACAACGGTGTCATATCATCTACAGTTTGGGGTTCACTTCTGAGATATATGCTTACCCGTGCAGAAGGTCCAATACAATCGCTCTGGGATGAGACATGTCTCCCTCCAACAGAGTTCTCCTGGTTTGGGCAGCTTTCTCTAATCGAGCTACACTGATTGTTTTCCTGTAGCCATCATTTGTCCAGTACAAGTTGTTACCCATCCAGTCAACTGAGATGCCTTCCACATTGTCCAGGTCTGGGAGGGAACCAGAGGTGTGAGTTAAATACAGTCCGTGATGTTATCCTTTTGATTATCCCTGCAGGAGTGTAATCTATCAACGTCTCCAGATCCTCGTTAATGAAATCTAAAGCCCAAAGCATTGTTCTGGAATGTACTGTAGGAGATATATTAATCATGCACAATGCAACAGCAATGCAAAAATAATGCTGCTTACGCAGAATGCTTTTGGGGATTGGAGATTGGCCTAAATCGAGGAAACCTTACAAATGATGAATATCCTATGATTAATTGGAGTGCAGATGTGTACAGATAGTAGTAAGTGAAGTAGTAGTAGTAGCAATCCTGTTCTCACAACACGGTCAGCACAGCCATTATTCATTCATTAAACTTGATTTTTTTCAAAGCATCTGAAATATTACTACAGGTTTGATACCAAACAGACAATTTGAATACACTGACCGTCTTTGAGGATTGTTTCGCGATTGGTCCCATCCAGTCTCTGTCGGCCAATCAGAAAGCTTGTTGTGTCGGCAAAGTATATGCAGCTAGACTGCGCGTGGAAGTCAATCGCCCGTGGGTTTATTAGATTGTCAATCTGTACCATGGGTTCAATCTCCGACTTGCTATTCAAATCCAGTCCTCGGATCACGCCAGGTCTTCCTCGCCCATAGAATAGAAAAACCTCATTCATAGGCTCTGTAGTGAAAGGTTATCAGGCATTAAAAAACGTGCGCATAACGTATTACAAAAAGAGTGCTTCTAAGAAGTGTTAAAGATTATGTAAACGAAGCAGCAGCTACTAATCTTCTTCATCCTGCACACTGCCAATGTCTAATTAATTGACATGATTCGCTTTCTTCCTTTCAACACAGGAAATGTAGCTCTGGACTAAACATGTTTATCTAAATTGAGTAGACTAAGCTAATTTCAATTTGCTAAATTAAAACAATAATTAGTTTTGACGATTATCTTTCCACAAAACAAGTCTTTCCTTCAGGAACGCTTGCATGGACGGATGCGCTGAAGCTGACCAAAATATTTTGGAGATCCATCTCTTGGTTCATTAGTGAAAGCCAGCAGATGAGATGCAGTTTTGTTTACGATCGACGTGTGTGTCTGCAGTTATTTTACATTTTTGTGAACTGTAAACTTGTAGGCTTTTGTTGAATGTTGAAGTGACTTTGTCCCTCTACAGCAGGCATACTCAAATCTTACCCTACCTGGGCCGGAGCCTGTTGGTTTTCTGTTCTACCTTATCATTAATTGCACCCACCTGGTGTCCCAAGTCTAAATAAATGTTCCATTAGAGGGTTGGAATGAAAAAATGTAGTAGATCTGTATTCAAGGGCCAGCTTTGAGTATAAGGGCTCTACAGCAGTGGTCTTCAAACCCTTCCATGGAGGGCCTAGTGTATGCTGGTTTTTGGTCTTTCCCTTCAATTAGAGCCAAATTAGGGCACAGACTGCCAGGTGAGGGGAGATCCTAACCAATTAGTGAGCTACACCATCACCCTTGTACAAGGAAAAAGCAAAAACCTGCATACACTAGGCCCTCCATGGAAGGGTTTGAGGACCACTGCTCTACAGCCACCGTAAGAACATCTACTACAAGTTGACAGTACAGTTTCACCATCAAGAATTGGCATGTTCTAACAGGAACTTACTCTTGCAGGATTTACCGTCACTTCCCAGTACAAAGCCTGTTCGACAGCGGCAGGATCTTGATTTGTAATTCCCGCTGAGCAGACACATGTGAGAACACCCTCCTTTTCTCCCAGATGAATCAGCCTCACACACATTATTTCTGACTACAGGGGGAGAGGAGACCAGGGTGGATAACACACAGAGACACATCTTAACATGAGGATTGCCTTTATTGGTTTATTTATTTTTTAATATATTTTACCTGTTGGTTGTATGAGTTTCTGGTAAACTCTTATTCCCACTGAATTCTCCACAGTGGCTAAGGTTTGAACTTCTGACACGTTAAACCTATTTATCTGTAAAATGTCCACTTGTGTTCGTTTGGCGGGCTCTGAGCGTGTGGCAAACAAATAATCTTCAAAAAGTGATAAGCCATGGAGTTGTGCCACCTGAGGAGAGAGTGAGTAAGGAAAGGTGGAAGAGTGATGGAGAAAGAGGGAAAAAGAAAGACATGGAATAACAGAGACAGGGAGAGATTGAGGAATCGAGGGAGAGTTGAGAGGAAGAGCAGCAGTAGTGACTAGAGGAAGATGAAGCATAGTGCTTCATATAAATGTTTCATTCATCTCATTTTAATCTCCAGGTAAACACGTTTGCATACTATTTTGCTCCCTTCAAATCCCCTGGGAATGGTTGTGGCTAAACAGCGGCAGCGGGAATATAAAACAGCGATGATTTACAATGGCTTTGTCTAAAATCTATTGTTTGTGTAAGCGCACTAAAAAATAGCATGCCATTTGGGACATGAGTAGACCATGTGTCTCAAATGTAAACATTCTTGCCTACACCTAACAAGGCTCTTCACATCAACCCCCTGGCAGATATCCAGGGTCATCACCACAAAGTGAACACTTCCAGGGGGGAGGGTTAAAGAAAGCCCACAGTCAGCAGTATCCATTCCTCTCCTTAACAAAAGCTTAGCTCATGTGTTTTATCTTAGTATACCCCTACAATGTACAACAAAAGAGAGTTAGGCCAACAGGCATTAACCTATTTAAAGATGAAATAATGTGTGGTTTCTCTGAAAAAAAAAGACTTGGAATAGAATATTTGACGTGAATATCACAGGACCAAATGTATCAATGTACTTTACTGTACTTACCGAGATTTCATGGATAACAGTATGTCGATGGCTCCCATTGTAATCAACCACTTCGATACAGTCCAGTGCTGCATCCGCCCAGTACACCAGCTTTCTAATTAGGTCCAATGTTACAGCAGTGGGCTTCATTAGTCTGTTGTCCACTATTCTGGCTCTATCCGTGCCGTCCATATTGCACTTTTCCAGTTTGGCCGTACCCCCGTAGTCTGTAAAGAACATTTTCCTGAAAAGCAAGTTTACTCCTTAGCTATGACATTGTAATTCTCTATTTCAAAATCAAACACGACATTAAATCACTGAAGATGAATTGTATTGTAGCCTTTTTTTACTCCAACACTTTACGAATAAAGCTAGGAATATACGTATAAAGTGGAAAAAAAACAAATGTGGACCTCGTAAAATCCTAAAAGAAAATGTCAAACTCCTGTTGAGTCCTATTTCACACACCAGTCACATACAGAAGGCAATGTTGAGCTGCAAATTGGTTGTTTTTTTAGAATACTTGGAAGCTAATTGAACAGTTAAGTAGTGTTACAAACAGTCCTAATCAATGCAGCCAATCAGAAAGCTATTGTAGATGCAGTCGACCAAATGCGGCGTGCCAAATACAAATTTTTGCATTAAGTCTCTTCATCATTGAGCCTCCGAAAAGAATTGCGTGTGACTCGGCATACCTTTCCCCTTTGATTTTGAATCCGATCCAATTTGATTCAACTCTTAAAACACCATGAAAGTACAGATTGCAGTAAATGGATTCATCTACATACAGTCAAACATTTATTTGCAACTGTTTCATTAATATTTTCAGTTATTTTTAATTGTTTTGATAGAGACAATGGACAGGGTTTGTGCTGAAAGAGGATTGAGCTGGATTTCAACAAATGCTGCGTAGTATATGTGCACCCAAAGAGAGCGGTGATACAGTAAGTTATACCAACCTAAAGAAACGTAATGAAATAAGACAGACCATAACGCTTTATGATTATTAGTACTTCCAACTGTCAGACTTCCATTTGATCAAAACAGTAAACTGTACTTTACTTTAAATTCCTTCAACTGAAAATCCTTCAAAATACATTAAATCCTAAAAAGGTAGCAGTCTACTGTATATTCCCTTTGTTAGATGTCATCTTCAGAAATAAATAGTGAAGTGCATCATTATCTCATGGAGGAGATCTAGTATTTTGCCAATGGTACCTCATCAATAATTGAAAACATTGGTCTTGGAATATTACCCCTGTTACTTTGATGTTGTCAGAGCAGCTTTGTTGCATCTCAGCTCAGTGTTTGGGTACACAGGAGGATAACATGTTCTCCTAACAGCTACTGACAGCAAAATCCATACATGTCAGCAATACCACATCTTTAGAATTCTATGCCATAAAATAGACAAATGGCCTCCTAATCCCTCTAAAGTGGACTATATTTCAATGGGACTTATAGGACCCTGGTCAGATATAGTGAAGTATTCAGAAACAGAGTGCCATTTAGGATGCACACATTTTCTCAGCTGGAGATTTCGACAAGTGATACAGCCCGGCTTCATGTAGGGCTGCAGGTCTGCTACAACTAAGGTGTCAAATGTTTTGAGTCAGTTTGATTTAAAGTTGAGAGGAAAAGGCTGTTTTCTGTAGAGTATAAAGTAAATTTAGAAGTATCTGGGGTTCCTTTTAGTGAAAATATATCATATGGTTCGTTACACTACAATCAACCATAAAACCTAGCAAAAGTGATGAAGCCATTACAGTAATTATGACAATTATGACTGTCAACATTAAACAATTAAAGGATTTCCAATTAAAGACATACAAATATGTTGGGTAGGCGTAGCGTAGTGGGCTGCATTGCAGGACACTCTACGTTATGACAGTCAGTGGTTCGAGCCTGAATACGGGTTCTCTGGCTTTTCCCTGACCTCCTGCATGAGGCAGCGCAAATTGGCATAGCACTGCCTTGGATTTGGGTTAGATAAGTCAGATTATCTATCTTGCCACTTCGCTATCCAGCAACTCCTTGTGTCCAGATCGGGCGCCTGTAATAATCTCGTGCATGATCTGCCTAACGACTTCCGTGTTGGATGAGCAGTGCGAATCATGTGCACGCCCCTCGCAATCCCATACATCTGTTCAAGGAGTTGTGGAGCTGCCGACAAGGCAGGGTTAGTGGGAATTGGGAAGGGAGGAAAATGGGAAATAAATAAAATAAATGTATACAAATATTTGTCAACTTACCCCATCAATGGATCCAAAGCTATTCCACCAGGGTTTTGAAGGTCAATATCCACTAATGTAATGCATGTGTCATCTTGTTCATTGCAGACAAATATTCTATCACTTCCTCCATCCACATAGTAAATATTTCTTGTGAGCCAGTCTATGGCAAAATATTTCACATCTGTAACCAAATGGAAAAATACATACAGTATACTAGACGGATTGTGGGAAAAGAAAAAGGCTAAATCCAAACCATCATGATCATGTAAAACTCACTCTCTAGATTCTCTTCTGTTTTTAGTCTTCGCATTTGTGAAAATCCCTTTAACTTTGTAATGGTGGCACACCAAAGGTTGCTTTTGGAGTTTGTGGAAGAGATCCAGCATAGTGACTCGTCTTTGTATGAGAAATCCAATGTGCGAATTGTCCCATTACAATCAAGTGGTTTTAGGTTTGGTATAGAAGTCCCATTGAGGTATAAGACTGTGAGATGTTCTCTACTGGCTATAAGCAACACAGGTGGTCGGTCACCAGGATCTACAATTAGTCGGAGAGAGAGCGAGAGAGAGAGAGAGAGAGAGAGAGAGAGAGAGAGAGAGAGAGAGAGAGAGAGAGAGAGAGAGAGAGAGAGAGAGAGAGAGAGAGAGAGAGATGGAAAGGACAAAAGGAAATGCAAAAAATATTACAGTAAATACTGTGTTTTAACAGTATGTGCCCACACATTATTGAGTGACAACATACAATCTAATGAAAACAACATCAAAACAGGACATCTTAAGGGACTAATAAGCACTTGCTAGCTGCATTACCTATTAGGTGTTTTTCCACCTTAGTCATTCTTTATAAACTGCCATACATGAGCTTAATGGTTTCTATGACATATTGACCATTACAGTGCAATCAGCTAATACTTCAACGCAGTAGTATTCACCTACTTAATAATCTCTAATTTCTACCAATAGTACTTCTACAATTTCTGTAATGTTTTATTTTTATTTTTTATTAATGAACTGTAGTTGGTCTATTCTATAGAAATGTCTTTCTAAGGAGTAGCCCTTTCGTAAATCCACCTAGTAAACAGAGGACTGTCACCTGGTGTTTTACAACTCCAACTGGCAGATGTATGGGGGCTAGGAGCCCGGGAAATGTAAGGACTGCATGTTTTTATGCTCGGCCTGGACGACTATTCACCCAGGTAGAGTGTGATTTACCTCCCCACTCTACGGAAAGTTTAGGTACTTGAGTAATGGAAGAAATGCAATAATAAATCAGAATTCAGTCTCCTGCTAAAGCCTTTCCATTAAAGGTTACGTCTCAACATCCCTCTGGCCTCGTTGTAGGTCTTTTGAGCAACAATTGTAAACCGTCTCCCTGACTGAATCACCACAGTATGGTGGCCAAAGGGAACAGCAAAGAAATGTAGACATTAAATGGCTCTGGTTGTGCTAAAGGTCGCCTGAACATGGCAGTCTCCACCAGCTAAATCTTCAATATATCGTTCCTTTTAAAATCGATGGAAGCCCTTCCTTTTTTTTGGTGAGACAACACATTGTAGAACTGGTTTTGCATATTGAAGCCATGATCCCTTGTTCCTCTTACCTGTCTTGGCTTTGCAGGATCTTCTGTTTGGTTGCAGTAGGTATCCATCAGTGCAACTACATCTATAAGAGCCATAGGTGTTGACACAGGTCTGGCTGCATGTGTCGTGTACTTTACATTCATCGTAATCTAAGGTGAGAAGGGCAATCATGGATCACAGAATCACTAGCTGGAGATAAAACATGATCTGAACCCATAAACCCGGTTAACGGTATACCCAAAACACATCTAGAACTCTCTCAGAGAGAGAGCAAAATGGCTATGTCCCATGTAACAATTACTCCAAAATAATCCAAATAGTGCTGGATTCTTGGACTCAAGAGCTGTAATTATTTTCTTTAATCAGTTCAGGAATTTGGTAATATCAACTAAACCTTGTGAACACTCCATTTCAGAAGGCTACACGGATTCCGAATGTTTCAGACTGGTAATATGAGGTTAATGACGTCTCCCGCAACCATCCCTTTGATTTAGATTAATAGCCCTGTGGTCTGTCAGCCCTTCCTTCCTACCTCTACAGCCTCTTGCATCCTCCTCCACCTCGAAGCCGTCTGCACAGAAGCAGAACGTCACGTTTCTCATCATGACACAGCCATACTGACACAGCAACTCTTGGCATTTTGGCTGGAGTTCTGAACGGAAGGGAAATGTATAGACCTATATCAGATGTTTTACAAAATATGTTCTGAAAATCTATTATTTTTGTAGTGGTTAACATTGAAGAAATAAGAAGGCACCTGCACATTGGTTTATGCTTCTCACAGTGTTTGATTACCCTTATAACACACAACGAGCAACTTGCTAGGTGGTTTCCATTGCTATGCACAAGATCTAATAACATGTTGTGTCTCAGGTGTTAGGCTTTTTATCAGGTGGACATCACTAAAGTCTACATGCACTCACAATGCATGTCTGAAAGTTTAAATATACTCTTTTTCACACCGCCAGCATACAGGGAGAGCTGATGTGTGAAAGATTTCAACACCCCTGAAAACATTAGGTGTGCACGATTCATTTCGCGGCGATCTCAGAAAGTTAATTGCTGTTTACAAAGCTGTTTATGTTGATACATTTCTCAGAATTAGATGCCACCTCAAGGTTGTTGTCAACAAGAAAGCAGTAAACTAGAAATATAAGGTCCAATATATGAAATTCATCTCCTTACTGCTCATAATCACAGGCATCAGTCAAAGAGCTGTCCAAATGCATGCCCCATGGCACACTACCCGCATCCATAAATAGTGCCTTAAAACACAACCCTGGTTTGGAAATGTATTCTGTTATACTTACTGTTCAGTGTCTCTTTACCACCAACTGTATTTATCCACTCACAAATTGAGTGAAGATTTTCAGTGATTTAAATATGATTTATCTGTTGCACAATGTGTGCAGCCGCCACAAATAGTGATGACACCCAAAATTCAGAACCATTTATTTCCTCATAAACGTGTCAGCTGGAAACCTTGGAAGTGCAAGGCAGTCTTACATCTATGTCGAGCAGGACATGCTCGAGCCAAACCTGCGTTTATAAATCAATTATGGTCAGCGAACTTCATCTTTGGTTACATGCATTCACTTTGACGCAGGTCTACCTTAAAGACGCCTTCCTTTCTTTATTGATTGATCTCCATGCCGACCCCGACTCCTCTCCCACTGATTAAGCCTCAACATTTTCCCATGATGCATCACCAGGACACCAGCACTGGCCAGAACCCATAACGACCGTTATGTGTTTGAAGAGTAATTTGACTGTTCCGGAAGGTGCTTGAGTAATGTAGCTATCCCCTCATTCTCATCGTGTATACCCCCCACAGAGATGCTGACGGTTTCCCACATGGGTGGACGTTGGTGTGGGGGGGGCTCTCCTGCCCTGAGTAATTGTATTGGGCCTGAGGAGCCCATGTTCAGGGTTCGGTCGAACAGGTAGATCATAATGACGGCCTCCTGCAGCTGAGATGGATTACCTCAGCGGGCCAAAATCCCAGACCTCAGCCCCACAGCAGCCACATCCACCCCAGGCAGGCCTGCGGGCTCCGTACCTTGTTTACCGATTCCCATGGCGAACGCCATGTGTCTGGGCCTGTGTCTGGTTAGTGGGCCACGGCGCTGAACAGAATCACCTTGAGGATTCACTGTGTGAGTTATGTGGCTGTAAATTTACCACGCTGCCGTCACTGTGGAGCGCGGGGAGGCTCACGCACTGTCAGATATCCTTTTTAATGGCCTGTTTCACAGCCAAGTAGATTATCAGGAATCAGGAATAGGAAAAAATGACTATTATTCACTTTAGCATAGTTTTAGCAATTTATTTGGTCGGAAAACAAATGGTGAGTATGAATTAGTTCAGATTATTTGTAAAAACTTTAGTTAGAGTTCCTAAAAATCTAAACTAGCTGTGTGACTTTACAGTGAACTGTAATGTCTTGTTTCCTTGGAAACTATCATTGCATCCCTTCATCTTTGCCACTGACGGTCTGCTGTTCAGGCCACCTTAAAGCTGTGGCTTTTTGCCGATGAATGTTTTCTCCCCAAAGTGCACTGATGCTTCAGATTCAGACGTTCGACTCTCCTGTGCTTGGGGTAGTTACTACCATAAGGCAATGTCATAAGCAGCAATTGAATGTTGACGTGGCGCTGTAAAAAGGCTAATGCTGAATCGGCCAATAAGCTTTAGATCACAGAGGGTTTGACAGATGTAATTAATCTGGTAGTAGCCCCGCCTTGCCCTCTAATAGGCTAGGGGGTAAGATTAACTATATTACTTACACTGATAAAATCCTCTCATACATCCAGAAGTGTATAGGGTGTAGTGCTTAGTGATCCGTTTGGGATTGGAACAAAAAAAAGAAGTGCATGACTTCACTCTTGTGTAAACTCTCGCAACTCACTCACTGATCTCTTTTGATTAGTTGCTAATGTACCATCTGCTATTGTCAAATCTCAGAACATAAATAAGACGCTGGCTTTGACCCAATGGCATCGATCCAATATTTGGAGCTGAGTGTAGCTAATGCACTTTTGGGGCCAATCACAGATAAATCACAGGGTTTACAGCATGCTCATTTTAGAGGGCAGGGTGGTGCCCATACAGAGGGAGAAAGACTCAGCACAGGCGCATCACTTTACAGAAGGCAAACTATTTATTCATGTCACAGCACATCATTTGTCTACTGTTCTAACAATGCAAAATAAAGTAGCAAACAGATGTCTTTCTTCTATTTTTCATTACCAAGATGGATGTTATGTATTTTCTGTTCTGTTGCCTCTCATCTCTGCAGTCCATGCTCCATTAAGTGTTCTGTCTGAAGCCTCACCCACTCCTTAAGGTGGCAGTTTATTCTACATCTTTTCATAAAATGGCAGTTTCTTTTTTGTTTGCGAATGCAGTTATTATTCAACCGCATGCCTTCATCAGTGAGAAAAAGTGATGGGAGCCGAAGACCTAAGTTGATTATTTCCTCTGTCAGAATAAAACATTAGCAAAGAGGACTTTTGCAGAGTCCTTTTTCCAACACCTGGATTGATATTGTGTTTCTACAGTTTCACAGAACCATTCTAACATATGGTAGGCTTCAAGGTGAAGTTTACTGTAAGAGAAACATATGACGCAAACCGTTCTACTCAACAAAGTCAGAGTAAGGTCTCGCTAAAGATGTTTCATGGAAAGAAGTATCCCAAGTCCAAGCCAAAAATAGTCCTCAGTATCATGAATATGGTAATGTGATTGTAGTGTCAAAGCGCACAATAAATCATTCTTATTCAACGAAATGATCAAAGACAGTCTCTGCATTTAGGTGTGAAGAACAGTCTTTTTCACTAAGGTGGATTCGGGACCCCCGATGTAATATTAGATGTAAAATGCTTGCTATTAAACAACATACACATTATGTGTACATACAGTATATTAGGGGTGCAACGGATCAAAAAACTCACGGATCGGATCGTTTTTCGGATCAGAGTCACGGATCGGATCATTTTTCGGATCAGCAAAATAAAAAATATATAAAATAATTGGAATTTGGGTTAGTTGATTTTATTTTTATTTTATTTAACCTTTACTTAACCAGGTTAAGTTGACTAAAAGCAATTTCTTATTTACAGCA
>JACXGM010013474.1:11782-22974 GCA_016801145.1 Umbra pygmaea | reverse complement strand
CTGCCACAAGTTGTTCTTCTTGTAATGAAGATCTCATCAAGGAAAAACACGCTGTATTTTTATATTTTCATTGGATTTATTTATAAAAAGTTAAACAACTAATTAATTTTAATATAAAAAATTAATGATTAATCGATAGTCAATCGTTAATTCTCCCGACGATCGACGAAGAAAGTTTCATCGAATGCCCATCCCTAGTGGTGATGAGTTGTTCTGTGTGTTGCAGCTTTACAAATAAACCTAATTTGATTAACTGTTGATCAATATATGAAAATAAATAAAATAAACCGTTCCTCTATGCAGATCCTTTCAAGATCCTTTGCATTCTTATTCTTGGATTTGCGCTTATCAAGTGCCTTCTTCAATTCAGCCCACAGGTTTTTGATTGGATTGATGTCTTGAAACTGAGATGGCCACGGCAGAATATTTATTTTGTTTGTCACAGAACCATTTCTTTGTGGATCTTCAGGTATGATTTGTGTCATTGTCTTGTTGGAAAGTCCACCTTCTGCCAAGTCCCAGCCCTCTGGCAGAGGAAACCAGATTGTCAGCTGAAATTGCCTGATACTTGGTGGAATTCATTATGCTATCAATCTTGACCAGTGCCCCTGGACCTCTGGAATTAAAACAGCCCCAAAACATCACTGACCCACCACTATTTCACCACGGGTATGAGGTGCTTCTCTGTATCTCTGTTACGACGCCAAACATGCCAATGCTGTATCTGACCAAAACATTCAAAATGCTCATCCCGATTTTCCTCCCTTCCCAGTAGCCGTTACCAGATTTATGAAAGTGTATCACCATCTCTCTTGAACTGCCAGTTCTTTTGTTTTCTTCATGCTGTTGGATGTCAAAGGAAAATTGCATGTGTGTTACCTCATTTTTATAAACCTAGTGGAACAGGAAGTGATGTAATGGCTTAATATAGTATGTGTTATTTAAAATAATCTTTGAAGGTGAAACCTTGTGAAACCTTGATTTGGAGGGTATTGATTTTTAATTTAATCAATAAAGGATTTTGGTTGGTTCCGTTAACACATTAATCAACTACAGTATTTCTCATATGTTGGGGTGCCAGTAATTTTGGAGCCCACTGTGTATGGAGTCCCCTCCTCACACACACACACACACACACACACACACACACACACACACTTCCTCTCGTAAGGCTTTCCACAAGATTTTGGAGTGGGAGATCAGGCACTCATGTTGGGCGAGAAGGCCTGGCTCGCAATAGCTGTTCCAAATCATCCCAACATTGTTTAATAGGGTTGAGGTCAGGGCTCTGTTGTCAAATGTCTTTGTATCCTGTAGCATTAAGATGACCTTTCACTGGAACTAAGGGGCCTAGACCAAACCCTGAAAACCAGGCCCAGACCATGATCCCTCCTCCACAACTATTACATATTTACCTTTCAACGTGTCTCCTTTTTTCTCACTTATTTCAACTCTTAACCTTGTGTGGTTTCTGCCTTAGTCTCCCTGGCTGGTCACCTTCCAGGGCTGCCCTACATTCACCGGTCTCTCAGGACTGACGTGTCAGAGGCGTAACCCCGCCCAGTGGCCGACCTGGTTCTGCATTTAAGGTTGTGGCCAGACCCACTGAGGCTGGGGGGTGTTCTGTGAATGGGGCTTTTATGGAGACAGCATCACTGGAACGTACCAATATTGGCCTAGTGGGTGGAGAGGGGTGTTACACAGATTGTACCATCTTAGGAGAGACCGAGGAGTGTTGTGTGGAGCTGATAGAATAGGTGTCTGACTGAGATTAAGCAATGTTAATTGAGAAGACAAATGTGACTCTGTATGTGGGAAAGTGAGAGTCTAATTAGAAATATACGAGTCAGTAGACTTCAACTGAGGCTAGCTGCAGCGCACTGGTGGACATCACGGAAGGTAAATCGTGTGTGTGTGTGTGTGTGTGTGTGGGGGGGGGGGGGGGTTGGCAGGGGGGGTCATGATAGTCATGCTCTCAAAACAAAAATAGCACCCTCCCACGGGCACATGATGTAAACATACATTGCAAAACAACGCACACACACAACCATTCATAATGCGTATGTCTACTAGTGCTGTCATGATCATTTGCTGATGATTGTCCCATAGACAATTAAATTGTTAACCGCAATTATTTATCTTTTCATTTTAGACTAATATCCTTACCTACATGCACAGGCAATTCTATTCTTTGCATGCTAAGTCATATTGTATTGAACAGCTGCATTTATGACAAGGCTATATAATGCAGAATACTGTTATGCGCCATCAGGTTCAGTCATGATTATATTTACACATTGAAATAACTTCTATTAACCCAGCCACAATAGCCTTAAGCCACAGTTGTGTGTTTGTGTGTGTGTGTGTGTGTGTGTATTTACATACATACTTTTGTTTTTGCTAAATATAAGCCCTCCAGTAATGAAAATAAAAAGAATAACCTTTAAACATTACCCTTTAAAAAAAATATGACACTAAATCATATTAGAACATTGTTAAATAATTATTTACCATATTTGATAACGGTCTAATATTTTAAACATTCTTTTATTTGTTGAATTGTTTTTTGATTTACATTAATGGCTTTTATTTTGAAGGTGAAATTATATAAGTTCTTATAGCTACTTGCCAAAAGCCTCCGCAATAGACCTCAACATTCCCGCCCCCTCCTCCAGTTCCGGAAGTAAATTTCCCATTAATTTCTCCCATAGACGTCTCATAAAATCTCTATATAAAGAGTTTTAGACCATGCCATATGCTGGATTCACACCTGGCACGGCAAACTGGTTGCGTTGCGATGGAAGACCATTCCTTTCAATAAGAAACAATATGCACCGCTGCAGCAAATTTACTGGATCCGGCAAAATGTGGGTGCGGTGCTGCGGGTCTCTCACAAGGGTTGAAATAATCCAACTTGTGCGGTGCTTTGCCATAGGGCACCAGAACCGAAAGTTGATGTTCCACCGAGCAAGAGCTAATATGTCGCTTTCACCTATGGGTTTATGGGATTGCAACAAAAGCTTTGACAGCTCAGCAGATAGTTTTCCTATTGTCAATGAATACTAAACTAAAAACACTAAACAGAAAATCCAAAAAAGTCTAAGGTACAAAAAGTGTACCTCTTTTTGGATTTTCTTTTTGTTTTTTCACTCAAAGTTGAGGAATGAAATCCAGCGTTGTATTTTCCAAGTTATTATCTTTTTTATTTGTCCTAAAACCAAATGTGCACACTGTGGAGCCATTGTGTTTATTCCTAAACCCATGTTGTTAATAAAGCGTGCTGATGGCCAACTAGGCCTAGTGGCAAAGTCCATAACAAAAGGTTTGCATGCATTTTGATGTTAGCATATCATTATGCTACATCGGTGGTTCCCAAACCCTTCCATGGAGGCCCTAGTGTATGCATGTTTTTGCTTTCACCTTGTACAAGGCTGATGGAGTAGCTCACTAATTGGTTAGGATCTTCCCTCACCTGGCAGTCTGTGCCCTAATTTGGCTCTAATTGAAGGGAAAGACCAAAAACCAGCATACACAGGCCCTCCAAGGAAGGGTTTGGAGACCCCTGTGCCACAATCTATACATATGTAAAATAATGTGTTTTAAGATAAAAACGTTTGTGTAAGCTTACCTAATGTCACGGAAAATGTAGGTAAAGAAATCTAGGCTAGGAATGCTTGAATTATTTTATAAACCTAATATGAAATGGGTGAAAAACTAAGCTATTGCATGCTTCCATGCAAACATTTATAAGTGAATGATCTAATTATTATTTACTGTAAAACGGTTTTAAACTGGCTTGAGATTTATTTGTCATTGGTCGATCAAGTGTTTTTGCAATAAATAGGTGATGGAAATCTGTTTGTCAAATAATTACATGACATTTCAGCTGTTTGGTAGGGTAGCATTGCAAAACAAATATAAATATAAATATATATATATATGTTGTAAAAATAACAAATTTAGACAGAAATCTATGGCGAGAACAAATTAAATTATTGTAATCTTTTCAAAATAATTGATATCCATTCAAATAATCGCGATTAGGCAATAAGGGCTGTCGCAATTATTACATAATCACTACCGATCCAGAGTTTTACAACACCAATGGATTTGCATGTTCCTGATAAAAATTCCCTAATTTGACAAGGTGAAAAATCCTGCTTTTGTGCCCTTTAGCATGGCACTTATTCCAATTGTCTCTGGAAGTCACCATGGGTGAGATTGAGTGTTAATGTAGTAGAATTCCTCGCTCTGGGATCTGAATGGATTCATTTCTTTAATGACAGACCAGTGTGTGTATGTTTTTTCCTTTGGGGAGGGCAGACTCCACTCATCAGTAGAAGTAGATGAATGATATAATAGCTGGAGGCTTAACATAGATGAACAGGAAGAGTTTTACAGAGATGAAATGGAGAGAGTCAGACAGGGAGAGAGTCAGACAGGGAGAGAGTCAGACAGGGAGAGAGTCAGACAGGGAGAGAGTCAGACAGGGAGAGAGTCAGACAGGGAGAGAGTCAGACTTGCTCAGAGGACCAGAAAACTCTGTGAGATTAAACAGCTCACCCAGTTCATCTGTAATAAACTGCAGTAAACACTCAGCGACCAGTATTCATTATCAATGTATATATTGTAATATTAGTGTTACATGTTGTAATATATCTGTGTTATTAATAATTTTAATTGATTGAATTATATTAAATTAATATAATAATTTAATTAAATTTGATTGTTTTTTATTTTTAAATGTGAAATGTATTACTTAATTTAATACTTTGGCAATATAATTGTTTTACATCCTGCAAATAAAGCAAATTGAATTGAAATTGAGAAAGAACAGAGAGAGAGAGAGAGAGAGAGAGACTGGTGGAGAAGTGGAATATCATTTTCATCAGGGTTGTCCTCACAATGGCAGCCTTTTCTAGCGGTTCCCATTGACCTTTGCTGTCAAATCACGTCATCTATTGAGGAAAAGGGCTGTTGTTTTCAGTTTGTTATTCAGCTAGTTAAGAATGTAACTCTTTATTATAATATACGTCTTTACTTGGCCCTGGCAGGGTTAGCCTGAACATGTGGGCTTAACGAACCTCATTGAAAGATTTGACTACACCGTCAGACCGGATTGGCTAAGAGAATGGAGCCCGCCTCTTTTTGGGGGGTGGGATTTTATTACTTTAAATCAAAAGGACAGACGTATGTAGGGGAAGACACAAAAAGGGCACAGGCAGTCTGCAGAGCCGGGGCATGAACCCTCTTTGCAAGGGGGAAAGTTAAGTCCAGAGTCGGGAGGTTAGACCTCTACACCAAACGTCTTTATCCAGAGAGTCATCTGTCCACCAGTAATCAAATCACCAAACGTCTTTATCCAGCGAGTCATCTGTCCACCAGTAATCAAATCACCAAACGTCTTTATCCAGCGAGTCATCTGTCCACCAGTGATCAAATCACCAAACGTCTTTATCCAGCGAGTCATCTGTCCACCAGTAATCAAATCACCAAACGTCTTTATCCAGCGAGTCATCTGTCCATCAGTACTCAAATCAGCACACGTCATTTCCACCCAGCCTGGAGGTCGTTCTTAAACCAAAGCAGCATTATCATGTATCTCTGTTTCTCAGGGTTTGCCCTTTATAATGTAATACCACATTATGTTATTGACTGCAGTGTGTTGTAAAATTTATTTTTTGACCATATCTACTTTTTGACCAGATGCCAATGGGCCTGTAATGTAGGGAACACTGTGGTTACATACGATCCTTCTGGATCAAGCAGAACATGGAGTGTCATGTTTATGGGATAGCCTATTCAGATGTGCCCCTCCTTATTATATTCCTGGAAATCATATCACACAATTTACAGAAACCTTGATGTCAACTAATTTTCATACACCCACTGATGCATGTTGGGACCGTAGTACTATGGCTCAGAGATTCTTTGAAGTTAACAAGATGATTCTTGCAGAAACAATATCATTGCTGCTTTTATAACACATTAACCAGATTTTCCTGTCTGTTATATTGTCTTTGTTTTTTCAATAATTCTGGAATTCCCTGTGTGTTTTCTCAGATTCGCCAAGCTAGCGTCTGTTGAAACAACTGCACGCTTCCTTCTGCCCTGTGATTTACAGCCTCTGGCTGATCCAGGCTAATGCAGGTGCAACTGTCACGCAAACGCTTATTCTATGTAAATCTGGGCTTATGCGTCATGATTTATGCTATGTGTGTGTTTTGTCCCTGCAGGCGAAAAGCAGAAAGAGATACAGTTCCTACCAAATACTGCATCTCTTGACAGAGAAAATATGCCAAAATGAAAGCAAAAATTGTGTGTGCCTGAATTAGATTGTCAAACCTTATTTCATGGGTATAATATAAATGTAGGTCTAATTTGTGTTTTTTCCTGGTGAAAATGTTACATTCTCATTACTGCTTTGCTAATGTGCAACTGAGTTTGCAATGGCAATACTAACAACAATTATGCAACCATTTGTTAATGAACACAATTTTATAGCATTTTACTGCTACAAGTAGCCTATTAACTGTCTTTCATAACTCGGTATGACTCGTGAGTACCACTCAAAATGGTCTTTGAGGGCCCTTTGTTCCTGTGACAGACGTACAACAGGTGTATTAGAAGAAACTGTCCCTTAGACGGCTCAACTATTGTATAAACGTGAAGAGTTTAACCACCACACAGTCTAGTGGCAGGTTGAAAGGGCTCAGTCAAAGCCCCACTAACGAACATGTTCAGAAAGAATAGAGAAATGAAGGGATGTGTCTGATCCCAAATTAGCCACTTCTAATATCTTCTTTTGTTTATCTTGTTTGTGAGTGTGTGTTCTCAGTTTGGTCCTTGCAACACTCAACTCCTCAGAACAGTTTGTCCTGGAAAGTTTCTCAGTGAGAAAGGTGGCGGCGAGTCTTTAGCGTTTTGACGATGCAGGGGTTTTGTTTTTGAGGAAAAGGGGGCTTCTTTGGGGTCAACCTTTTTGGGATTGAGACATGTTGCATTTTCAAGTAAATTTCCTGCAATTCTCCATGAAGCAGATATGTTTTTTGTTTGTGGACGTTTCAAATCTACCTTTCTGCAGTTGTGTGCGTTTTGCGACAGCTAATGTCGTGTTCAACCTTAACTCAGTCATCAACGTCTGCTATTTCAGGAGTGGTCTGTGCTCTGGTTGATGTATCACAAGATTCACCCACGCTACAACCTACACTTCCTGTGCCCCAGCATTCGCGTCAGTTCTCCACTGACTGGAATACATTTCAAAAGCTTCAGATTTTCTCATCCACCTCACAGCTAACTCCTTCACTCCTTTCTAGACACACTTCTCTCTGATAACTTGCTTTAATTTCTCATTTTCCCTTGTAATCATGGACTGATTTAGACATGGATGAAATTAATATGCTGGAGCATCAATCAGCTGATTCAGCACCTTGTATGGTACCAGGTAAAACAGAGCCCAGCAAAAACTCAAAGTAACAGGGAGAACCCAATCGCCAGCAGGACCCTGACCTCCAGGGTAAGTGTTGACTACTGCTGTTGTGTGATTGGGTAGTCAGAAGAAGAGGACTTCCTATCATTACTTATTAATACAGGCTTGGTTAAAGAAGATCAGGTTCCCAGGTGGTTGGTCCTTACAGAATAAACCGGAAGGTTGAGTGTGTTCGTGTACATGTTTGGGTGTTTAAATTCCTGTTGCTGCATGCATGTAATTCAGAAAGTGAATACCCATTCAGGCCAGAAGAATGTAGGCTGTTCTACACACAGATGACACTCGGCGTCGTGATTGGTACCACCCCAGTATTTTTTGCTAGCGATATCAAGTATGCATGTCCCTTTGGGATTTAACTGCTGCAGGTAGGCATCACAACTGTCATATTACCAATTTATATTTGAGCCTTTCTGACCTTTTAAGTCAGTTGGTTTGTTTGTTTCCTTGTTTTGTCTTTTTTACGTTTTAGATCCCTGAACTTTGGATTGACTGTGTTGTTTTGGAACCCTGTGAATGGTTCCGGCTGTATTCTAAGAAGTGTTGTCCACATACACAGTGCCGTACTGTGTTCTCACGCGACACTCTCAATAGGCCCTTCAGAGTCATCATAATAGAGAATGGACCCCACACATTTGGGAAGCCCACAGAATAATGGAATGTAGTATTCAGTCGGTGAGAACGAGGTGAATGGGGTTAGAGAATGGAGAAGCCAGGAGAAGTTAGGGAAGTGGATGAGAGACGGCGACAGAACGACGGGGGAAAAAGAGGTGTGATGAGAGGGGCTGTGCTGTACTGCAGAGATGTTGACAATATGCTGCAGAAGTGAGGAACTGAGTTTCAGTATTGGGTCTGAGATGACAACATGGCTGTGGAGTTTGTGTTTCCACTCAGCAAACATCTCTAAGAACGGTGCGGTTCTGACCTGTTTGTTCGGTGCGGTTCTGACCTGTTTGTTCGGTGCGGTTCTGACCTGTTTGTTCGGTGCGGTTCTGACCTGTTTGTTCGGTGCGGTTCTGACCTGTTTGTTCGGTGCGGTTCTGACCTGTTTGTTCGGTGCGGTTCTGACCTGTTCAATCGGAACAGGATGTTAATCCTTCTTTCTTTTCAGTGTTTTCTTCTTCAAGGACAATTTTAAAAATGTAATTTATCTCCTTCATTTTATAGATTGGGACACCTAGACAGTTTGCATGCATCTTTTTGGCTCTTTAGCTGTTGTGAGTTTCCCATCTGGGATTTAAACTTGTCAGTAGTTTGGTGTCATGAACATAATCACTTTGTTAATCTCTGGCTCAGTATCAGTGTTAGTATCACTCTAACTCTTAGTGGTTTACCCTAGTTACGTAAGCAACATGCAACTGAAAACTAAATGTGCGCACATTAGGGCTGGGCGATAAAACGATAACGATATGTCTCGCGATAGACACACAATCAATATCAATAAAAAGTGCGTTCGATAAAACTTTCGATAAATATCTTTGCTTCGTCGAAAGAAACCAGCGGTTGCGAAGCAATTTTGGCTGCATAAACGAAGGTACTCATTCTCTGGTAACCTAGAAATGTAGCGAGCGACACGCTAACAGCCAATCATTTAACAGCATCAAGTTTGGTTGCGCAATATTATTTTCCCGTGAGTCGTGTTGGATTCTTCAGTAAGTGAAACTGAAACTGATAAGTGGAAAATTAGTGCCGCAGTGAGCGAGGAAATTGTTGATAAAACGGGAAAAGTCAGCTCGCCAGTATGGCAGTTTTTTTTTCGGTTTTTAAAAGTCTGACCAGTCAGACCAATGTCATCTGCAAATTATGCAAAACCGTTGTCCCCACCAAGACTGGTAGGCTATATCACAAACTTGTTTTCCCCACCTTCTCAGGTCTCAGGTTTCTCTGTTTATATTTAACACTTTGCACTATTTTATTACACTTTACTAAGCATTTCTTAAGTATTCTAAATTTGCACCTTAGTGTAACAGAAGTGTTAAGTGTTCATTGTGATTCTAGACTTATGTTTACATTTTAATTGTTTGAGTGTTTTCCATGGTTGTGTTGTTATTTCTGCCTTTAAAACTGAGGGGATTGTAATCAGTGAAAGGTAAAATTTAAAATAAAAATGTTTAATATTTTTTTCCTGCTCCTTATTCTAAATAGGTCATAAACAGATCAATAATTATCGATATCGACCGATATGAAACACTTATATCATGATAGAGTTTTCAGCCATATCGCCCAGCCCTAGATTGCGGTGCCAGCTAATGGGACAGAAAATTGTGTAAACATGCAGGGTGTACAGAACACAGTAAATGGTATACATATACTTGGACTTCAGAACATAGTAATTGGTATTCACATGCTTAGTGTACAGAACACAGTAAATGGTATACACATACTTGGTCTACAGAACACAGTAAATGGTATACACATACTTGGTCTACAGAACACAGTAAATTGTATACACAGGCTTGGTTTACATAAACACAGTAAATGGTATAGATGTGCAGGGTGTACAGAACACAGTAGTAAATTGTATAGAAATGCTTGGTGTATGCAACACAGTAAATGGTGTAGACATTTAGTGTGTACAGAACACAGTAAATTGTATAGACATACTTGGTCTACAGAACACAGTAACTAGTAGACATGCAGGGTGTACAGAACACAGTAAATGGTATACACATGCTGGGTGTACAGAACACAGTAAATGGTATAGACATACTTGGTCTATGGAACACAGTAACTGATATAGACATGCAGGGATTACAGAACACAGTAAATGGTATACACATGCTGAGTGTACAGAACACAGTAAATGGTATAGATGTGCTGGGCATACAGAACACACTAAATAGTATAGACATACAGTTGTGCTCATAGGTTTGCATACCATGGCAAAAATTGATTTTGATCATATGACAGTTCATGCAAAAACTAACAGTTATGTAAAGTTAATGATCATATGAAGGCATTAATTATCACTGTTGTTTGGCTTCTTTGTAAACCATACTGATAACAGAAATCACCAAATGGCCCTGATCAAAAGTTTACATACCCTTGAATGTTTGGCCGTCTTACAGACACACAAGTTGACACAGGTTAAAATGGCAGTTCAAGTTTTAATTTCCCACACCTGTGGCATACTAAGTTGCAATTAGTTTCTGTGTATAAATAGTCAAAGAGTTTTTTAGCTCTCATGTGGATGCACTGAGCAGGCTAGACACTAAGCCACGGAGAGCCAAAAAGAACTGTCAAAAGACCTGTGAAACAATAAATGATATAGGCGTGCAGGGTGTACAGAACACACAAAATTGTATAAACATGCAGGGTTTACAGAACAAATTAAATGGTATAAACATTCAAGGTTTACAGAACACAATAAATGGTATATACATGCTGGGTGTATATAACACTAGAAAGAGTAATATTCCATTTTGAAATTGTGACCGAGGCTGACGAGAGACAGATATTCTCATTGTGGGAACAATGCCAATGCCCCCCCAATCACCAGACCTTCTGTCTAAACCAGGGGTGTCAAACCGGTTCCACATAGGGCCTAGTGTATGCAGGTTTTTGCTTTTACCTTGTACCTGACTGATTGATTAGGTCACTAATTGGTTAGGATCTCCCCTCACCTGGCAGTCTAGATCTTAATTGGGCTCTGATTGAAAGGAAAGACCAAAAACCAGCATACACTAGGCCCTCCGTGGAACCGGTT
>JACXGM010013474.1:0-11682 GCA_016801145.1 Umbra pygmaea | reverse complement strand
CCAATGCACACCCACTCAGTTCCAGGTGTATCTTATCCAACCCCACTGAGAGAGAGAGAGAGAGAGAGAGGTGTAGGGCAAGTATGGGATTGAGGTATAGCAATGGATATAGAGGTAGTCAAGCATTAGAAGGAGAGACTAGAGAGTGAGAGAGGGCACACATGAGAGAAAACAGGAAGTGGTTGTTGATTAAGGCAGGTTAATGGTTCCAATAGGTCAGAGAGAATTGCCTGTGTGTGGGCACTCATCTTCACCCAGAGCTGGATCAGTCTGGTCAACCTTGGAACGCTGCAGTAAGTACACGAATCTTATTCAACTCACTTATTTTACAAGGATTAAATGTGTCAAATCCAACTGTAGAATGGTTCTAGAACATGTCATTACCTGGCGTGACTCTTTATCGTGTGAATATTTTCAGAGAAAGCTCATTGTTCCCTGGAAGAACTTTTAACCGTTTCACTGCCTCTCTGTTGCTGTAGTAGTCTTCATCGAGTCCATCTACATGTTCTGCCAAATGTCACTCATATCTAGAAGCTAAACACTGGTTATGGAATGAGTGACGACCATTCCTGCCCCCGTTTGAAAGCCTCTTAGCATGAGATCAGTCTTTCTTATGAATGCAAACTGTATATGGTTTACTGTTGCCCTGTGGTATTGTCAACATTTACGTTTCTTGCATTGCTGAGCTGACACGGCTGTAAAATATGGTGCTCGTTCTTTTGGCCGCTTCTGGATTCAACATGTTGCCCTGAGAATTTGGCAAATTAGTTTTCCAACTTATGATAAGGGAAGCTGGCTTTGGTTTTGTAGTTACTGCATCCACCCCAAGTAGGAAGCATCCTGTTCAACATACAGGCCATACTGTTCTTCATCTATTTGTACCTTTGTTTGCGCTATATGGAAGTGAGTTTCACACACACACACAAACACACACACACATTAACAATAACACACCGTTCTGGGTAATAGATAATACATATACACTCGTTTGTTACTTCATTAGGTACACCATGCTTGTACCAGGGTGGACTCACTTGCCTTCAGATCATCATCATAGAATAGTTTCAACAAGGTGCTGGAAACATTCCTCAGAGATTTCGGTCCATATTGACATTATTGCATCATGCATTTACTGAAGATTTGTCGGCTGAACATCCATGATGTAAACCTCCCGTTCCACCTCATCCCAAATGTGCTCACTTGGATTGAGATCTGGTGGTTTGGAGGCCATTTGAGTACAGTGAACTTATTGTCATGTTCAAGAAACCAGTTTGAGATGTGAAATTTGTGACATGGTGCGTTATCCTGCTGGAAGTAGCCTTTAGAACAGGGGTATTCAACTCTAACCCTACGGGGTCCGGAGCCTGCTGGTTTTCTGTTCTACCTCAACATTAATTGGACTCACCTGGTGTCCCAGGTCTAAATAAGTCTCAGATTAGAGGGTTGCAATGAAAAAGTGGAGTGGATCTGGCTTCGAGGTCCAGAGTTGAATATCCCTGCTTTAGAAGATGGGTACACTCTGGTCATAATATAATGGACATGGTCAGCAGCAATACTCAGGTAGGCTGTGGTATGTAAACTCCGCTCAGTTGGTACTGAGGGTCCCAAAGTGTGCCAGGATAACATTGCCCACACTATTATACCATCACTAGCCTGTACCATTGATAAAAGGCAGGATGGATCCATGCATTCATGTTTTTCATGCCAAATTCTGACCCTACCGTCTGAATCACGCTGCAGAAATCGATACTCATCAGACCTAGCTAACAGGAGTGGCAACCGGTGTGTTCTGCTCTAGCCCATCTGCTTCACGGTTTGAAGTGTTGTGCGTTCAGAGATGCTTTTCTGCATACCTTGGTTGTAAGACGTGTATTTTCTTGTTAATGTTGCTTTTCTATAGGCTCAAACCAGTCTGGCTATTCTTGTCTGACCTCTTCCATCAACAAGGATGGGAACTGCCGCTCACTGGATATTTTCTCTTTTTCGGACGATTCTCTGTAAACTTTAGAGATGGTTGTGCGGTAAAATCCCAGCATATCAGCACTTACTGAAATACTCCAATCAGCCTGTCTGGCACCAACAACCTTCCCCATTGGTTTGTGAGTAATGGTAAAAGGTATAGAACCAAGCACATGGAGCAGAGTATTCAGTGCAGGAGACATTATCTCTCCTTGTGCTTGTTGGTGGGCACAAGCAGAAAGTACTACAAACACATCTGCATGAATACAAACAAAGACACACACACACACAGCCCTATGTTGTTTACTCAGCTCAGAGGGTCTTTGACAGGACAACTCCCTTTCCTCCCCATGCAGGCTCCCTATCTTCATCCTTGTCTCGCTCCATCTCTCGTTCTTCTCTTTCTGTGCACACCTGACCTTTTTCAGTTGCACCCTGGGATCATTCAAACACGGCGTGAGATCAGAGCTTACACACACGCCAGCTGAAGGATAACGTTATTGCCAGGGTCAGCATATCCTGGTTCCCATATGGGGTTGCATATTTTGAGGAATATTAAGATGTTGAAATTTTCCATGGGAATTAATGGGAATATATTACAATTAACAATAATAACATTTAAATGCAGATGGTTTTTGCATTGGATATACAGTGCCTTGCATAAATATTCACTCCCCTTGGACATTTTTAAATGTTATTGTTTGACAACCTGGAATGAAATAGGACTGAACACACAGACACCTTGCCCAATGACACTTCCATTGAATTGGGGATAGTTTAACCAAAATATGCCACAAGACCTAGCATTGCCTTGTATACACAAAAAAGGTTCACTGTTCTGAATTTTTGATGAATGTAAGCAAAATTCACAGGCTTAACTTCCTAATAAAAATGTTCTGTTTGTGCTCATGCCACTCACTAAGTGACCATAGGAGACAACACAAACCCTCCTGAGTCTCCCAAAGTGGGATTCACAATGTTATGATGTTATTCTATACCTTTCTCTTAATACCTGACACACCTAGGTGACTGAATGGTTTAAATAATGCATGTCTGCCTGTCTGTCTCAGTCTGGAATGGCATCCTTTTCTCTCTCGCTCTTTGTATCTCTTTCTGTATCTTTCTTTATCTGTATCTTTCTATCTCGCTCTCTGTAGCTTTCTTTTTTTCTGTATCTTTCTATCTCTCTCTCTCTATCTCTCTCTCTATATCTGTGTCTTCCCCCTCTCACACAGGGCGTTGGGCAATATTGGCTGGGTGCAAGTCTCTACAAGTGTAAAATACTGTCTCCTTCGCTAAGTTCCAGTGGAAGATAGTCTGACTTGTATAGTGTTTTTTGTTGGCAAGGAAATCATTTGTTTAACTTGTCAAAGCAAGTTAAAAACGATTTAAATGTTAAAAAAACTAGAGCTAAGTCTAAAATGTTAAGTAGAAACCTCACAGAACCCACAAAGAGTCAAAGCTTTGTGAGTGTCATATTAAATAGTGAAAATGATGAGGTAGAATAAATAAATACATGGAAATAGGTTATAATAAATAAAGACAAGGATGTATTTTATAATTAATAAAGATATGGATATATAGTTTTTGTTCACAATGTTGTCTATGTAATCTAGAGGAGTATTTATCAAACAAGGACCAAGCCCAAAAATCAATGCTGTAAATACGAAACATGATTTTGAAAGAGATGTGTAATGTTTAGGAGATGTATCTAACACAACAACAGCATTAATAGACAGAAACAATGTTACTCTTACATTGTACTCCACCCAATCATGATTTTAACATAATTAATTGTATTTTAGGCTTTCAACTGCAGAGGCCTCTATTCATCATGGAAGAATGTGCCGGAGATTGTTGTAATGAAATTGCAAAAACAGAAATTGCCCTGTTAAATGACAACGAGCCTGAAAACTGTAGGTGTCATTTAAAATGTTCCTAGTGCCATAGACTTCTTTAAACCATGCAAGTTAGAGCAAAGACTCTCATGGTATTTTTAGCTTAATGTAGTTGTGGTCTGTTTTTGAGAGTCTTCGTGAAACCCCAATAGTATGAGCCGGAAACCTTTATGTGACCCAACGTGTGAAGGCAGGTAATTTAAATAACAAAGGCCAAACATACTGTTGCATGGTTGGACTACAGAAATGTTCTGCTGTGATGTGCACACACAAGCCTATGGAAGGTAGTAATAAAGGGATTACAAATGAATCTATCTGACCTTTCAAGGCATTTATTTGAGTTCTAAAGAAGGGACTTGAAAATAAATTGCTGAATTCCATCCAAAATCTCTGAACGCCATTCATTTTTGTGCTATATGCTATATAATATGTGAAATATATTTGGGTCAAACTGTAGCAGATATTAGAATAGTATTTTCTTTTAAATTAGGAATTTAGCAAAAAGATTTTCGTTGTGTGTGCACTGTAGGTCTCGGTTCCAGCGTGTCTGTTAAAAGTCTACGCTCCAATCTTGATGTACATATACAGCCAGAACAGCTTCTGTTCTATCGGTGTCCTCATTTACCATAGCAAATATCTACTGACAATATCTTTGCATCTTTCTCCTCTCTCACTCTAACTCGCACACTCACACAGACACTAGTTTGCAACACAGAAACAAAAAAACACATTTGGGTTTTAACTTTCTTACCACAGGACTGGTTGACACCTGATCGTCCATGGGCCAGCCCACCTGGTTGAGCTGCGGATCTGTTTTGAAACACTGCATACAGCCCACCTGGATGTATTGACTCTCTTATCATCTGTGGCCAATGTACTCATAATCTCTAAAATGCACAACTAGAAAATGACACCTCAGTATGGCTCCCCTCTAGGTTTCTTTCTAGGTTCTGTCCATATTTGAGAGATTGTCCTAGCCAATGTGCTTCAATTCTGAATGATGTTTGCACTTTGGGGTCTTGGACTGGGTATCAGTATAAGCACAATGTGACAGAAACAACTGATGTGACAAAGGCTTTAAATATACATGTGATTGATAGATTCATGATTGGCATGCTAGCTAAACTCCACCCACTAGGCGAGTTACAAAAAAATAAACCCTTTGCTGGTGAAGAAATTTGTAGAAAACAATTGTGCACTCAACAATTTATATGCGGTGTCCTGGTTACTGTTGTTAGTCAGCAGAAATAAAGCTACCCTGGCACTCAAGCATTTATCTTGGCTAGCCTACATTAGCATTTGTGCATGCATGACTGTGTGAAGAGGAAGCAAGTAAAGATGGGACCACCAGGGGGTGTGATCGAAGAAATATGTGGTTGTGTGTATACGGTATATAGAGAAAGAGGGATTCAGATGGAGAGATGGATGACAAGAAAGAACAGTAGCAGAGATCGAGAGATGAAAGAATTTCCCCTCCGCCATGGCACCTATCAAATAACAAGATTACAGCTGTATCACACGGTTTAAACTGCTGTAACTAAGCCCTGGAATTTCATTTACTGGTAAAAACACACACATTCAGTCTCATCTCTGCTGATTGCTCATACAGAGGAATATGGGGCGTCAGATGGCTGAGTGGATAGGGAATCAGACATTTATTCAGCAAATTGCTGATTTGTTTCTTGACTGCCAAATTTCATTGTGTCCTCGAGCGAGGAACTTTACCCTACTGTAAGTTGCCGAGGAACCCATAGTCAAGCTTGAACCACACACAGTGTCATGACGTAGACTGTCCTGCAATGCAGCAACTTACCCCACTACACCACACAGACCCCCAGCTCTAGCCTTTGTAATGAGCCTTCACACCTTAGAAGACAAAGTGTGGCACGCAGCTTTCTGGCTAATCACAGTGCACTGTCTTTCAGGCCTGAAAATAAGCAATTAATTTAAGGTTGAGATACTTATTAGTGTTGTGAAAGGTTTTTGCGACGTTGTTTTCTAGTTTCCAAATGACTAATTTAGATTACTGAGCAAATCTATAGAGTCAGAAAAAAGGACTCTAGATGGGTTCTGTTCTGTCCACCTGAGGGATATTTTGAAGAATTCTTTTCAGACCCAAAAGTACTGTATGAGGGAACAGGATGAATGTGTTATATAAAGGAACAGGGTAAACATGGCTGTGATTGGTCTGAATGAGCAAGCTTCCAAAATGGCTCCCTGTAGTAAACTATTGTTGACCCAAAGGCACAGTGGAGTCGGTCTAAAGAAGTCTAAGCGTAAATCTATTGGTACCAGATAAATCAGTACAGCAAAAAGAAATGTCGAACAGTGAATCTGGAACACAAATGGTTTCTTAAAAAAATAAGAACACTATTGTAACCATTTTGCTCAAAGAGTATAGAATACTCTACCATGTGACCTTTCAACTGCTCTTAAGGCTTGGCACTGTGTTTTGGGTTGCCTTCCACTAGAAGCTACATGTGTGATGAAGCTGCGTGGCCATTTTGTTTAAAACCGTAGGCCAGAGGTGGACATTTACTTGAGTCAAAATACTTTTTTGAGTAACTCTGAGATCACAAGTTTTGGGAAGTCCCTACTTAAGACCAAATTGATCAGGTAAAGGGAGTTCATAACATCTTAACAGTAACCTATAAAACAATTTGAAAGAATAAAGGAAATATCAATCATGGTCATCGGTAAGATGTGAACTCCTTTTACATGAACAATTTGGTCTTAAGTAGGGACTCTCCAAAACTTGTGAACTCAGAGTTACTCAGAAAAGTACTTTTGCTCAGTACTTTTTCCACTTCTGCGTAGGACTAACCTTACTTTATTTAAGCTGTTGTGAAGAAAGGACATTGACCTGAAAGCTATTATTGAGCAGTTGCTGTGACGCAAGTAAAAAGAAACATGGGCTGTTCAGGATTTTTGAAAATAACATTGTCATGTTGTGTTGCTGAAGGTGTATTGATTGGTACAGATATACAGTGGTCTGTAACACACACAAACACACAAACACACACACGTCTTTGGCAGGGTTGACTATGTTTTTATAATTACATATTTTTAAAAGGAGGGAGAGAGACGAGGAAGAGATGTGAGACTTGGCGTGGGGTTGTCAGATGGGCCAAATGTAAGTGTGTCCTTGAGCAAGGCACTTTGTTCCAAGTGGCTCCACTTAGATAAGAGAATCTGATAAATGTCTAAAATGTAAATATAATGTTGTCATGTGGCATCGTGGACAGGATGTATGTTTGTTTGAAGTTTCACAGGAGAAGTGAAAATGACAAAGTTTCTTTTCATTTAACAGCCCTGCACCTGCACAGTTTATTTAGATACAATTAAGGATTGCCATGCTAGGGATGTGCTGGGTAATGTTGACAACCGCTACATTTAAGTAATGTAGCGACTCACAGTACCGATTAAATACATTTTGATCCCCCATGGGATTCAGTGTGTGTGTGTGCTGGGGTAGAAGGAGTCTGGGCACATGTTCATGCTCTGCTGAATTAGAGGGCTAAATCCAGCAGTATTGCAGCCTCACAGCTCAGCTGAACAAGGAGAGAAACTGAGATAGGAGGGAAGGATGATGGAGCGATGAATGGATTATGGTGCGGAGACGGTTGCATGAATGAAGGATGGAGGGAGAGACTGAGGTTGGAGATGGATGAGGGGGGATAAATGGATGAATGATTTGAGGTGGAGACTGAGGTTGGAGATGGATGAGGGGGGATAAATGGATGAATGATTTGAGGTGGAGACTGAGGTTGGAGATGGATGAGGGGGGATAGATGGATGAATGATTTGAGGTAAAGACAGGTTGGAGATGGATGAGGGAGAGATGGATGAATGATTTGAGGTAAAGACAGGTTGGAGATGGATGAGGGAGGGATAGATGGATGAATGATTTGAGGTAAAGACAGGTTGGAGATGGATGAGGGAGGGATAGATGGATGAGGGAGGGATAGATGGATGTGATTATATGGAGGAGAGGTGGATGACAGAGGCCAAAAAAATGTGTTACATAAATTCTATAAATACTATGTTTAACATTTTGTTTTCCCTTATCATTTTTGCTTCTAGTTTTTTGCACACAGCACATGATCTCGCTGAGCGTGCCCTATGGTGGAGCCAGCTTACTGTTCTAAGGTGGGACAGGTTAAATTATTTTCTGAGGCGTTTTCCTTATTTTATAAGGTATTTCATAATTCATTTGATTGTGTATAGACAGGTATAGACTCAGACAGGTCTGTACATGGATTTTCAGTTTGTTTTTATACATGGTTAATAATTACACATTGTCATGCGGTTTTCTTTGGGCAATGTTCCTTATGCTAATAAAACTAATTTGAAGTGGCGAGAGAAAGAAAGAGAGAGCGAGAGAGAGGTGGCAAGAGAGAGATGGGGTCAGTCACAGAGACTGAGAAAAGAATGTGCATTACTAACCATCCATTATCCAATACTGTAAGTAAAATCAGACACCTGATTGTGTTGCACGTTTATATTTTCTTCTTTGCATTTGCAAACATTGAATAACCCACACATCGTTGACATTTCTCTATAGTATAAAACAGGGACCCATGATGTCGCTTTGTCTTTCACTGTGTTTTGTTGCCATGCGTCTAATGGTGAAAGTCTGACACTCAGTGTCTCACTCTGTTACCATGGTGTTTTCCTGGGAGATGAGAATGCCTCTCCTTTCGACAAGAAGGTAATTGAGGAGACTGCTGTTGAAGAGTGGGGACGTGTGAATCCATTAACTGGGAAAGATATGATGATCGTAGTCAGCCCAGAAGTTGTCTAGAGACAGACAATATGGTGGATTATGGGAAAATGGATTGCTTAGCGTTCTCATCCCCATGGCATTGATGATTTCTGATAGAGGACAAGACACATTGACAGAATAGATGGAGGGTGACCGAAGAGCTACAGAGCGATGGTGGTTACTGGACTAACGGGACAGGAGCAGGGGCTTCTCAGTTTCTCTGTTTATAGATAAACTCAAAATTCCCTGCATGTGAGAAACACTGTAATTTATTAATGTTGCAATAGAACCAACAAAACATACACATTTGGAAGGGTTATGGACCATTCCACTATGCAGATCCTTTCAAGATCCTTCACATTCTTGGGTTTACGCTCATCAACTGCCCTCTTCAACTCAGCCCACGTTTTTGATTGGATTGAGGTCCGGCGATTGAAATGGCCACGGCAGAACATTGATTTTGTTGTCACAGAACCGTTTCTGTGTGGATCTTGAGGTATGTTTTGGGTCATTGTCTTGTTGGAGTGTCCATCTATGGCCAAATCCCAGCCTACCCCAAAACATCACAGACCCACCACCATATTTCAACGTGGGTATGAGGTGCCTCTCCTTGTATGTGTTTAGAAGGAAATTCTATATAAGCATGTTAAATACAGTTTAAACAGTTTATCATGGTATAGCTAGATGAGAGTGTTATGTGCCATTGGATTTGAGACCTGTTAGGTAAATCTGAGTGTAGACTGGGGTTTTTCCTCTTATTCTGGGAGGGAGAGATTTAAGGCCAAACGGTGACTTTGCAGAAAGGCTCTGTGTGGATCTTGTTATGGTAGATATTAGCATGGGCTAATTTTACCGTCAGAGGAGGGGCAGTTGGTCACTGTGCAGACAGTTGACTTGGACAGAAAACATCAATTGATGTTCTCCACTTCTTCTTTATTAACATCAGTATAAGCTTATGACCTATGTCTTATAACTCTTTTATATATTAGACTGTAATACCATTGCAGATCTAATGCATGTTCGATGCCATTCAGACTAACACGACAATTTATTAACAGGACAGGAGATACAGATAAGGGTTATTGAGGAATTTGAGAACAACTAGCAAGGCCATTTCATAAGATGCCAGACATAAGATCAGTGACCTGCTGATCTGCTCATTTTGAGACAGTCATGGATCTGAGGAGACAAGGGTCGTCTTGAACAGCCGCGGTCGGTGGATCTTAATTGGGGAGGACTGGCTCGTATTACGCTCGGCACCGGAGTGAATGGAATGGTGCGCAACGAACAAAACCAATTGTTTTTTTGATTTGCACACATTCCATTCACTCCGGTTCTGAGCGTAATACGAGCCCGTCCTCCCCAATTAAGATTCACCGACTGCGGCTGGTCTTGAAGGTATGTGATCAACAAACCTAAGGCTATATAAACCAACTCAAATTGTGATTGGGGGCTTCTTCCAAACCTCACATTGAAAATGACTCGGGCCAAGATCCCTGTTCCGGATGAGATGTTACTCTATTAAACATCCTATGATCAACCTGTTGCCTGAGTTCAATCTTTATTTCAACAAGTTCCTTTTTAGCTGCAGAATAATGATCTTTTACAAATGCATCTATGTTTAGACGCCAAACATGCCAATGCTTTATCTGTAATGAAAGTTTTGGTCTCATCTGACCAGAGCACATTTTTCCAGTCATAATTTAAATGATGTTTGGCAAACTCCAAGGACTTGTTTTGGTCTTGAGCGTCAGAACGGGGTTTCTTATGGCAACCCTTCCAAAGAGGCCGTGTTTGTGGAGGTGGCGTCGTGTTGTGCTTTTCGAAACCTGGTCGCCACCCAGGCCCGCAATTCTTTCACAGTGATTCTTGAGGATTTTGTTGCTTCTCTCACCATCTTCCTCCCTATCCCCGGGGACAAAAAGCATTTGCGTCCTCTACCCATGAGTTTTTCAACTGTTCCATATCTTTTGAATTTTAATAATTGCCCTGACAGTGCTGAGTTGTATTTTCAATCGTTTGTGGATCTTTGTTCAGCCATTACCAGATTTATGAAGGTCTACGATCATTGGTCTCTTTTGAACTGCCAGTTCTTTTGTTTTCTTCAGTGTTTGATGACAAAGGAATGTTATATTGCATGTGTGTTACCTCATTTAATACCCTAGTGCAGGGGTGTCAAACCAGATCCACAAAGGGCCTAGTGTCTGCAGGTTTTCGCTTTTACCTTGTACCTGAATGATTGAATGTCACTAATTGGTTAGGATCAACTGGCAGTCTACATCTTTAATTGGGCTCTAATTGAAAGGAAAGACCAAAAACCAGCATACACTCGGCCCTCCGTGGAACCGGTTTGACACCTGTGCCCTAGTGGAACAAGAAGTGATGTAATGAATATAGTTTTTAAGAATATGAACTTAAATAAGTGAGGTTTCATTCCTGGTTAAATGTTTGGTATATGTTATTTACAGTAATCTTTAAGGGTGCCATTGATTGTGAAACCTTGATTTGGAGGACATAGATTTTTTTATTGAATCATTGAATGCTTTTGGTTGTATCCATTGACACATTAATAAAGTACAGTATTTCTCACATGTTGGTATTTTGAGTTTCTCTATAATTATATTGTTTATTTTTTAAAGTATTGTTTGTGCATCTCCAGTCAGGGGTGCCAGTAATTTTGGAGCCCCTGGTTTGTATTTCTAAGTATCTGAGCTGTGTACTGTTTGTCTTTAAAGACCATTTTGAATCCTCGTCAGCAAAGATGTAAATCTCCTTTATAAACCTCAAACAGAAAAGAAGTGTTATGCATGGCATGGCTGTTAGTTTGGTCCCAAAACATCCACACTCCCAGATTGAATCCTTATGTCCTACACACATGCCACTGAACTGAAACCTCAGGCATCTACACACAAACATACGCACACTTCTGATCCCACGCGTACATTATACATGTCCTTTTAGCACCCATCTTACGCACACTTCTGATCCCACGCGTACATTATACATGTCCTTTTAGCACCCATCTTACGCACACTTCTGATCCCACGCGTACATTATACA
>JACXGM010013473.1:0-22975 GCA_016801145.1 Umbra pygmaea | reverse complement strand
CCCCTTATGTTAAACCTAACCTTAACCATTACCCTAAAACATATTCTAAACTTACCCCTACCCTTAAAATACACAATTAGTTGCTTATCAACAGATGGTTTGTTGATAGTTTGTTGATAGTCATATCATCAACAAACTATCTGTAGAGCACATACAGATGGAATGTCAGACTCTCCAAATAAAGTGTAACCCAAAAAATTATTGAGTACAATATTAAGCCACACCTCCAGTAAAATGTCCCAGTATACATTGCATTGTGTTACCTCTGGTTCAAACCAAATGGTTCAACCCATAATGGTTTAACCCTACAGGCAAAGCACCTTTCCTGTAAAGGTAAAGGGAATTCCCTTTTGGAATCTATTATATTGTATATTGAACAGACGGTTGCGGGTGCAAAATCATTTTTCATTAAATTATCAGATAATTTGAAAGAATGTATGCATTTGATATTAGTATAGCAAGGGTGGAATGAATTAGTCAATATCCATGCAAAACACTAAAATAATTAAACAATTCCAGCATTTCAACATACAGCAGAGCATGCTGGGAAATATCACATGGAAATTATGACTGCTTGTCAAATGAACATAAAAACATTGAGTATACATTTTCACTACAAGTTACTAAGTTCAATTAACAATCAAAATATATGCTAAGTGCACAGTATATGTGTTGTTCATTGGCCTTGAACTAATTGTTCAAGGCCAATGTTTACTCTATATATTTTGGTAGAATAAACTCAAAACTCAAAAATTGTTGACTTAACGTAAAATAATTATGTCAACCTCACAAGGGGTGAATGTTTGTGTTAAGTGAACATAACGTTTTTATGTTGTTTTGACAGTCATGAACATTTGTGTGGACTTAACAATAACATTTTGTGTCATGGGCAGATTGGGGTTTACAGCGTACCTGAGTGTTGTTGTTAACCATGTTCATTCCTTTATGACCACATTGTACCTATCTGCTAATAGTTACTTCTAGCAGGATAATGTGCCATGTCACAAAGCTCACATCATCTCTTGTTTTCTTGAACATGACAATGAGTTCATGGCCTTCACAGTCACAAGATCTCAATCCAATCGAACACCTTTGGGATGTGGTGGAACAGAAGATTTATATCATGGATGTGCACCCGACAAATGTGCAGGGACTGTGTGATGCAATAATGTAAATATGAAACATGATCTTTGGGGAAAGTATTGTTGAAGTAAAGCCTTGATTAATGCAAAATTGGGTTCTTTTCCATATGGAATACATGTGTAGTTATGATCAGTCTTGGTTATTGTTCTGTCAAAATCAAAATAGTTAAAAATCCCCAAAAATCAATATATGACAATTAAGTTTTTACATATTGACACAAAAATGCCCTATGTGTAACAGTTCCCCCCACCATATGGTGTAGTGGGCTTAGTCTATTCCATGATACGTTCCGCTGATTCTATTTCCCGGACTTATGCACAACTTCATCACTTGTTCCTGTCTGTCAAATAGATCACTACCAATCATGTCAAGCTGTTTGCAATTTTTGTCCTTGTAGTAATGTATTTAAGTCCAGTTTGAGTATTGTGTAGGTGTCATTCATTGTACCAGTGTTAGTGTTGTTTGAATGTTTTGATATATAGTGTATTATATCTATTATCTCTCTTTTGCCCACTGTGGCTGCATTATTTTTACAAGTGTTTTTGTGAATAAAACACTGTTTATTTTTAGTTAATCTCCGTTCTTGTTTGTCTCTCAATCTCCCGCACCTAGACAGCACATTACACTATGTGGTTATAAAATTAGTCTACAGTCAACTCTAGAAGAACTGGCAATCTCTATATAATTGAGCAAAATGTAAATAATAAAAATAAACACAAAATGGTCATAATTTGGGTTCAAACCAAAAAGTCATAATCCACCCCCCCCCAAAAAAACATTGTATGGAATTAAATGATAAATTATTAAAAAGGTTAAAAATAATTGCCACCTCTAAAATAAATATGCCTCCCCTGGAGTGGATAACAGCACTGAGTCTCTTTGTAAGTTGGACTCAGCAAGGACTGGTTTCTACCAACCTTTCCAAAGAGCTTGTTGACAAGGATGGGCTAGTTTACTGGAGACTTGATAACAGTTGATGTTGATATACACTGTATATGTCCAACAGCATATGGACACCTAACCATCACCCAAATGAGCTTGTTGGACATCTGACTCCATAACTATGGGCATTTATATAGAGTTGTATGGAGCTACATTTGCTTTTATATCGAAATAAAAAATAAAAAGTCAAGAGCAAAACATTTTCATTTGCAAACCAAGCATTTATTTTTCAAAAGCAAAACACATATCTCAATCAAGTATTCTATAATTGAAAAAAACCATATTTGAACGTGTCTCTTCAGGTTGGATATGAAGGAACTAGCGCATAGAAATGTATCACATATTTGCCAACAGAGGCTTGTTAGATGCGTTTGGAATTTCATGCCAAAATGTTGTTGTAGATTGCACCAATAATAACCTAAAATGGAATTGGCAAGAAACAGGACAAAAGAAGAACGTTATAAGCCATAAGATTGGAAGAAAAACTCCAAGTGGGACCCATCATATCTACACAAACAGTAAGTCTAGTATGTTATTTGTTACCTACAAAGCATAGCTACATTTGCAAAATTGGGTTATCTAATTGTTCATAGGCTATGGCTTAACTTCATTGAATGATAATGCCTACTCAAGTAGTAAACTAGACATTAGCTATCTAAGATGACAGCTAATAATAACCAAGCCAGCATTACTGTGAGTTAGAATTACAGTAAGTATTACTGTTTCCATTTCATTTCTAACTAGACAAAGTTATTCAGAATACAATGAATTGACAACAGTTAAATATTTATTTGTCTATAGTCTTAATACGAGACATCACATAACTGAAAAAATGTTGTAGTGTAAGCATCTAATCGTGTCAATTGTGTCATGGTCAGGTTTCGTATCATCACTATACCAACATCTATACCATGATTTAGTTGAATTTACACAGGTTTCAAAGCCTATAATATACTGCAAAACTGAAGCAAGATGAAGACTGGCATAAATCCTGTATCATTACAATTAAACCACAAGGTTGCCGATTCAATTCATGACCCAAATTCCGTTGTCTCTTTGAACTAGGCACTTTACCCTAAGTTGCTCCAGGGAAATGTCCCTGTACTTACTATTAAGTTGCTCTGGATAAGAGCATCCGCTGAATGGCTAAAACTGTAAAGGTTTTTTGTACTCATTTGTTTCAGACCCTAAGACAACTTGGCCCTGACTGGTGAATGATCAGCGAATCCCTAAATTCACCTGTGGCTGGATGCATTCTCCCAGGAGGATTGAAAACTCTAGAATCAAATCTAGTGTTCGGATTAATATTGGTAAGTATATACAGGTCCTTCTAAAAAAATTAGCATATTGTGATAAAGTTCATTATTTTCCATAATGTAATGAAGCTGTCATTTCTGCAAAAGGATTCCAAGTATTGAGTGCATAACTGAACATAATTATTTGAAGGTTGACTTTTTTTGTATTACAAACACTTATTTTATTGGTCAGATGAAATATGTTAATTCTTTGAGATAGGAATTTAGGGTTTTCATGAGCTGTATGCCAAAATCATCAGTATTAATAAATGACCTGAAATATTTCAGTTGGTGTGCAATTAATCTAAAATATATGAAAGTTAATTTTTTTTCATTACATTATGGAAAATATTGAACTTCATCACAATATGCTAATCTTTTGAGAAGGACCTGTATATATATATATATTTAGGTATTGTCGATACAAATTGTTTACCATATACAAGTCTAATAGCCAAACATAGAGTGTAAACTTCCAATACAACACTCAGACACCCAGTATCAAGAAGATATAACATCAATACTTTTTTGTATCCATACTGTACTAACTGATATTGTTACGAGAAATGCATTTGTAATAAATAAAAACACTTCTCTAGATATATCTGTATTATGAAGCAGGTGATTGGGCATTTTAAAGGGTACCTTCTGTTTCCATAATGGACCATCTCTGCTGCAGCTTGTCAAGTCTCTGCAGGATTCAATTGAAAACAGGCAGGTGGCAAAAATGTAAACATTTTAATGCGTCACTTCTTTAAGCGAAATTCAAGAACTCAGCTGAAGTAAAACCAGAACTGACATCTCTAAACACAAGCAATGGACCACAATGATTTGTTGTCACTGAAGCTACATTGTTATTGTTAGCTCATGGAAAGATGAATTTGTGTTGATATTATTGACTTTATTGCATGTCCTGTAACAGCATCTGTCTTACTCTACTGCCCTCCAGTCTGAACTGTCTTTAGTCCCAGATATTACATTTGTGTTATTGACTATAATGCATGTACTTTAGTGTAACAACATCTACCTTACTCTACTCGACAATTATTTTTAAATGCTTTGAATAGAAATGAAGAATATAAATAAGAGCATTTTGAACCTTACCTGAGTGTAGTAGGATTGACTTGTGTTTAAGGATGTTGTCACGACTCCTTGGGACTAATATGGGAGACGTGGCATTAAGCTGAATATTTATGATTTATTGTGTATTTTATGTTTACATTCCAGTGCTATGCATTGTTGAGTTTTTGTTGGGTATATGTAATATGTAAGTGTGGCACCTTCCTTCTGTTCACCTAGAGTATAGTCTGGTTCAACTGACATAACGTATGGCATGTGGGTGTTATTTCTGACTGCGTGCAGCCTGTGTACTCAGTCTGTATTTAGGTTTGGTGAACAGGAGGAGGCGCGATTCATTGTTATACTGTCGTTAAAATTGATGAGGTTTTGAGTGAGATGTGCTTCAATCTAGGGAACTATCTAATAGTAAGTTGTGAAAAGAGTGTAGTCTTGTTGAACCTTTTTGCGTACGCTCTTTATATATGTTTATTCCGTGGCCATGCTGCGGAAGAGCATGAGAGTTAAATATATATTTACAGTTGTGCTGCTCACAACTTGTGTCACCTGCAACCGTGTTGTAAGATACCGGTTCTCTGGATCATATCAAGTAAACCTTTCATCATCAACCGTCAACGTGCCTTTGGTCTCCCTCTCTTCAACACACTCAGAACTGTGACAGATGTCCCCTTCTCTGGTGTCTAGTGGTCAGTTGAGTGGTCATTGTAAATATTTGTAGTTAGCCTACTGTTCATCACACTGCCAAACTGTGACAGTATGTGTGGTATATTAGAATACTAATACTACAGTAGTATACATTCCATAAAACTACAACACGGTGGCAGAAGTTGACGTCACGGAGTAAGCCAAGGACAGTACTGTGAGCAAGCTAGCTAAAGATTAGCTGACAGCTAACAGGCGGCGCGAACATGGAGCAGTTCAAACCCCCGTCACCGCTGATACTCACCGGCATTATAGCTGAAAACTGGCGCAGATGGGTCAAAATGAAGATGACATGATTAGGATGATAAATTAGTGTTCAGCATAAATGACTGCTATGTGATAATGAGCTCAATCTGTGCAAGGCAATAGACATATGTAGATCTGCAGAGCTTGCCAAAACACAAATACAGGCGATGCAGTTTTGTCAACTTTTGCCCATAACACCTTAGTAGACACCTTAAGGATAGCAACAGGGCAAACACAACGGGTAGCTGGAACAAAAGCAAAACCTGCAATAAGAAACAAGCAACAATTGTCACCATAAATGTTGTAAAAGCATGAGCCTCGTCAATGCCCAGCTTATGGAACAGTGTGTCACAAATGTGGAAGAAACACACATTTCTCAAAGGTTTGTAAAGCAGTCATTGAAAAAAGCAGCAGCAGCTATAAGACAAAAACTGTAAATAATATTGGTACAAAGAAAAACTAGAACTGCAAGCAGTTTTGACGGGGTCCAAGCCGTCCCTGGCGAGGCCCCCCTGGTACAAGTCGCCCCAATGACCAGTGGAGCTCACAAAAGCAGAACCTATGAAATCAGAACCAAAGGCGCGATGGCTGTGACGCAAAAGCTGGAAAATGTCATAACACCCAAGATACAAGGTCTGTAGTAATTTGCACGTGCTCTGATATTTCAAAGACATTTTAAAATGTTAAAAGAAGTGCTTTGATAATGGTCGAAAATCTCAGAGAAGATCAAAAAAGTTGTCATTAGCAAGAAAACATAGGGGATTACAAACTGAGAAAGCAGATGATGAAATACCATCACATAGTATGTCGATCCATAAACTGTCGTTCGGAAAACAGGTTTTCAGATAGCAGAGTTAATCAGAGTGCCGTACAGCCATGGCTGAGTAATCATGTACTGTGTTTGAATGAACCAATCTTTGGTTTAATTTGTCCTAATTGTACAGGGATAGGGATTAATTTAACATCGATCCGCAAAATTATGGGTTCTCTAGCAATTTCATGTATGCCTAACATTATTGTCTGTATACTGTGCCTTACACACTAAAACAAAACAGAACATTTAGCAACATTTCTTCTGTAACTTTATCCCATATCCCTTTCACTGCTCAGATTAGGTCGCTACTTTATACTGCGGCCAACAGTTCATGTAGCGCATTTGAATGAACTGATCTTTGATTTAATTTGTCCTAATTGCGCAGGGACAAGGCCTAAAATTGATAGATTCACAAAATCATGGGTTCTGTAGCAATTTACTGTAGCATTTTGTGTATATCTGCCCGTCTTGTCTGTACACTGTGCCTTACACATTAAACAAATCATAACCAAATAATGAGTTACCTACATTTGTCCAAAGGAAACAATTTTACAAAACTTTAAGGAACATGTTTTCTGTAACTTTGTCCCATTTCCTTTTCACTGTTCAGGTCAGGTCACTAATTTAGGCTGCTACCGACAGTATACATTAAAGATAGTACTTCTTGAAAATGTTTTATATTGTTTTGTATTACAAATTTGTACTAGATTAGCAACAAACCAATTCT
This sequence comes from Umbra pygmaea, assembly GCA_016801145.1. Taxonomy (NCBI): domain Eukaryota; kingdom Metazoa; phylum Chordata; class Actinopteri; order Esociformes; family Umbridae; genus Umbra; species Umbra pygmaea. The sequence continues at coordinate 16,029 of JACXGM010013473.1, read as the reverse complement.
AATACTGCACACTCCAAAGTTTGCCAGATACACAGGCAAATGATCCAGCGTACTCTTATAACCCCAACGAGTGGCATTTTATCAGAATATAGCATACATCATCTGCTTAGAAATATAGGAAATATTGGTTAGAATAGAACACCACAATTAAATCTGCTAAATAAAAGTATATTACATTAATTATGAATTCATCTTGTCTTTGTTTGAAACAAATTGTAGCATATACGATTATAATACATTTTTTTATATGTTCTATAATATCTGACACATTAAGAAAAGCTCATACTTTTAGATAGTCATTATGGAAAGCGGACCCCAAAGTATAACGTTGGCCAGGCAAATGTCAGAAAATATCGAGGTGTGAGCTACAATTTCTGTGGTACATTACCGTTGTAAATATCCCATTAACATTGATTGAGTAAATGGGCAAAAACTGCTCTATGTAAACGACAGCCCCTTTTAATGACAAAACATTTGGTACAGAGCTTCAGAGCGGCATGCCAAACAAGCAGCAAAAGTTTCATGTTGATAACATTTACTACGGAAAAGATATTGTAATCACAATTGACCCAGTTAAATGTATTGAGTTAATTTCCGAAACAAATAAATGAATAAAGCGCCCCCTAATTGCCGATTTTGGCCAAATTTGGTATAGAACATCACAGTGGGACATTGAACAACAATCTTAAGTTTTTTGATGATAGCATTTAATTTGGCAGCGATATAATAGAGTTCATATTTTGTAGCTAGCTACGAAAATTTGTTTGTTCGTCAATTGCGCATAGTTTAACATAGCAAAATTCTTTGGTACCAAAAATGCTAGGTACCAAGTTTTTTGCAGATCGGCTGCACGGTCTAGGACGAGTTCAAAAACGTTGGTTTTTACGCATTGTGCGAAATTTTGAAAAATCTTGTTATCAAAAATAGGCGTGTCCTATATCATCAGATTCAGCTCAGTTCAACGTACACTTGGATATAAGGATTTCTATTGTGCAATGTGTAATGTGGGAGTTATGGGCACAAAACATGTTTCTCACCATTATAGCGCCACCTAGTGGTCCACATGTGTAATTTTTGGTATGTAAGGTCAAGTAACCATTGCGCATGTACACTGTAAATTTGAAGTTACTCACATTAGTACAAGGGGTAGACCCAAAACTGGGTCCCATAGGCCACGTCCCTTTTGACGAATCAGTACCCCACTGTAGGGGTGGCCTCGAGAGTGGCCCTAGATGGTAGCCTCAAAATTTGGTATACATCGGATGAGCCGTTGATGAGATATACATTTTTGTAGTTATAGCGCCCCCTAGTAGCGAATTTTCATAAAATTTGTTGGGGGGCCTCAGAATGTCATGTCAAACAAGAATCTAAAGTTTTACAATGATAGCTTTATTTTGGCCAAGATATGGCAAAGTTTATACTTAAGTAGCTACCTGCACAAATTTATTTTTGCACAATTTACGCAATTTTCATCCGATAAAAATTATTTTGATAACTTTTTGTCACGTCAGTCTGGTGATAATACATACCAAATTTCGTGCAGATCGGACACACGGTCTAGGAGGAGTTAGAAAAAGTATGTTTACGATATATTGCAATTTTTCACGCATAAAAGTACTGGCGGAAATGGGCGTGGCCTATGTCAGAAGATTCAGCTGAACTCAGGAAACGCGTAGATATGTGTATCTTCTATGTTCGATTGTAAATTTTTGGGAGTTATAAGGGCAAACGCGTTTCTTCTGCTATAGCGCCACCTAATGGTTGAAGTGGTAGAATTTTTCTGTCTGAAGTCCCAGCGGTGATCTGGACCAGTCATGAAAATGGCACCCCCACGATCATGTATGGTTTAGGCTGTAGTAACGGTTTTACCGGAAGAATAATAAGATTCCTAAGGAAAACAATAGGGTTCCACAGCTCCGCTGGAGCTGTGAACCGCGTTGCTTTGCAAACGACGGTTCCCAGCCCCTTCAAGCTTGGACCCCTAAAAATGGTGCGCTAAGGTTGTGTTTGGACCCTTGCGACCTGAATCAGACAGTCAAGCACCAGCACTACTCCATATCTACACCCGAAGATGTACACAGCAGACTAGCTGGGAAATCCATCTTTTCCATCCTAGAAGAAAAGGATGGATACTGGAAGATCAAGCTAGACGAGCCATCATCAAAGCTATGCACCTTCAACAAGCCGTGGGGCTGGTTTTGCTTCCTCAGACTCCCATTCAAAGTCTGCCAGTGAGGTTTTTCAACAAAAGAACTGTGAGACCTTTAGCGATATCCCAAGTGTGTACGTCATAAAAGGTGTGTACGATATCCCAGGTGAGTACTTAAATTAGTTGTATTTAACTTCTGTTATCTTAAGATGTTTTTGTTATCTGTACTGTACGATCCTTTTCTAGCACTTATAATGTTTCATATATGTTGTCTGGTACTGATATTTTCTAGCACTGTTTTTGACTATTCATTGTTTCATATGGTGAATGCTCTTACTACTAAGTTGTGGTTGTTTCACCTATTTTCTCCAAATGTATGCATGTATCAGTGTTGTAGTCAAGACCACTAACCCGAGACCCAGACAAGACCAAGACCAGAGTGTATCGAGACCGAGACAAGACCAAGACTTTTAGGGGCCGAGACCAAGCCGAGACCAAGACCGAGGGAGGGCAAGACCGGGTCAAGACCAAGACCAGCGCCCCACACTACATGACACAATAAAATGTGAAACAGAGCTTCTCAAATTGATCTGAAAGATCCACATTCACATAAAAACACAGATATTAAACACTCAAAGCTGAAATTAACTTAACCATCTTTATTCAATACTCCTGGGTGACTTCTAGTCATATGGGTCTGGCTTCGAGTAATGAAAATGACCCAACTCGAGGGGCGGCACCAAGCATGCATTTAAAAATCTCAAGGTACGCAATTGGATAACACTACGACCAATCACCAGTGGTTTTTCGCTAAGCCCCTATGGCAGAGCTAACTGGTAGATAAAACTCTTGCCGTATCAGGTCGCAAAACAGCAAAAACATCCTTTTATAAAAAAGGAACGATTCGAGCGCCGTCTTCTGTTCCTTTTTTAGACAAAAAGCCAAGTCTAACTCGTTCATTGTAGTGCCAAAGTCATTTTAAACAACTGGTGTTCATCCATAGCGATCTTACAATGTTTAATAATGACTTCGAGGTCGCAGCGCTGTCATGTCGTCATCTGTTTAACACACCTCTGGCACGCCTATATCAGATACACAGATGTGATTGGTGCAGCTCAGCTACAAGGGCATAGTTAATGAGCAGAATTACTCGGTGCCAGAGTAACTTGCTGAGCAAATTCAAATTGTTCTCTCGCGAGAACTCTGGATTTCCAGGGTAGGTGACTTCCATCATTTAGTACAGAATGTAAAACAATTATTCATCGTTCATCACTAAAGTCTTCACTTTTATCCACCTTTTATCAACAATAAATAAAGTTATGTGGTTTTTAAACCAACAACAATCCTTTATTTTTTCAAAACCACATAGCTAAATGTCAATAAAAATGCCAAACATTCAACATTTAAAATGCAGAAAAGCTGTGTATTGTAATGAATTCAGTAATTCTATCTGAAATGTTGATGTTTAGGAACAACTATTGAGTCTTTTATAGCTTTTTAGAGCAGTTTCATCAAAAAGTAAACACTATATAAATCAATGGTATTTTGGCCATCACATTTTTCAAATAGGTAAACAAGGAAGTTAAATGATTGATATGGTATGACACGGAGATTGTGTGCTGGTAAAAAGTAATATATTTGATCTGCAACTGTAAATTGGAACTTAAGAATTAGCTCTCTGAAAGTAACGTGCCATACAATAACCTATTTAATTTAGTCATATAGGTTGAGGCGCATTACTCAGTCTCCACTCTGCTCATATCTCAGGTTAGCTCTCTCACTCAAACGAGGGAGCATTTCCTCGGCGCGTAGCTTCAATGTCGGGAGCTGTATGCAGCTGACATTAGCTAAGGTCGATGTAACTTAACATTAGCTACACACGCGCAGCAGTTTGTCTACATTACTCATCGATCAAATAAGACTATTATGGGACAACAATTCGCTTTGGAGCAGGAGCATCGATAAGAGGACTTGTTAACGTCGAGGGCATACAATATCGATGGTTCATAAAACTTACAACCCAGAGCCGTATGTAAAGATGGCTTTATGGCTTTGTTAGAACCAGTTCTCTAGTGGAACTGGTTTTCAATCCCCATCCGAGGCAGGTTGCTAACATTAGCTAGCCAGCTTTGCTTAACATCACTCTTAGACATAGCTTACCATTCTTTGTGCTTCCTTTCTAAGTGACGATAAAAGTTTGAAGTAGTCCCCATCATCTCTGACATCAAGCACTGCAGTATACAAGAAGCTGTATGATTTTTGTAGCCGAATTATATTACTGAAGATTTTGCAGACATCTTCTACCGCTCCCAGACAAATACAGCTCACTTTCTTGAGAGTGCGAGTAAAAGGGGGCAGGGATGGGTGACAGCGGTAACAAAAATACATAATTAGCCATGAGTCACTTTATTGCATGCATTTGAATCAGTATGTTTTACATCCAATAACAGGAAGGATGTTAACAAAAAATCAGAAAATATACTGGCAATTTAGTGATATTTTCACAGTTATGGTCTTGACTGGTTTTGAAAAAAAGTCCAGAGTCCTCAATGTCCGAGACAAGACCGAGTACAAATGCGGTTGAGACCGAGACGAGACTGAGAACATCAAAAAGTGGTCTCAAGACCGGTCTCGAGTACTACAACACTGGCATGTATGTATATAGGGTCTATGAACACAGACAGCATATCTGGGGACAGATAGGCAGGGACAGACTGGCAGAGACAAGGAGTCTCAGGTAAGTTTATTGAGTGTTTGTTTAGCAACATTATGAAATGTTCCATCTTTTTTAAACTTGATAAGGACATAATTAGACAGTGCCATGGATAACCCAAAGGAACACTTCTATAACTATTATTATTAGTAGTATTATAATAATTCCAACATTGGAAAGTCGAGAAACCCCTTCAATTATCTACTTATTAATTATTCAGTAGTTGTAATTATGGTTCCTCAATATACATGTTAAATATTACAACATGTATTACAAAATACATGTGTTACAGCACTTGAGATGCCACAAGTTAGTGTAATAGATTACTCTTCTGGGTTGGGCTGAGTTCACAACTTTTGGGAAGAAGATCATAACTTATCGGTGATCTATGAAAAACTAAAACATGACTACACTGTAAAAAAAGGTTGTAATTTGACTGGAAATCTACTGTAAAAGTTTACAGAGTTTTACCTTCAATTGAAATAATGGGAAACATTAAAATTACAGAACTTTTTTTACCTTGTCAGTAGGTTCATACTGAGGAACTTCCCATAAGTTGTGAACTCAGCCCAAACCAGGAAAGTAATCTACCACTCAAACATCATCTCTCCTTCTAAAATGTCACCCATCCCTTGGTCAAGTATCAACCCTCAACTAGTCAAATGTCACCTCTCGTTCTCACCTCTCCTCTAATTCTAATGATCAATAGATGATTTGTGATTAGTGTCAGTGTTCCATGTTGAGCAGCCGAATGGCCTGGGGGAAGAAACTGTTTTTAAGTCTGGTAGTCTGTGCCTTGATGCTCCGGTAACGTCTACCAGACGGCAGCAGTGAGAAAAGTTCACGGCCTGGATGGCTGTGGTCTTTTAGAATGTTCTTAGTTTTCCTAATGCATCGCTTCTGGTAGATGCCTTGCATGGAGGGGAGGGAGCAGCCTATGATGCGCTCCGCTGACTTCACCACCCTCTGAAGGGCCTTACGATCAGCAGCGGAGCAGCTGCCATACCAGGCTGTAATGCAGCCTGAGAGGATGCTCTCAATGGTGCACCTGTAGAAGTTAGTTAAAATCCTGACAGACATGCCAAACTTCTTGAGTCTCCTCAGGAAGTATAGGCGCTTTTGGGCAGTCTTTGTTGCCGAGATTGTCTGTCTGGACCATGTGAGGTTTTCACTGATGAACACCCCGAGGAACTTGAACTCTGAAACTCTCTCGACTTCAGCTCCATCGATGTGTATGGGGGCAGGACCCTCCCTCTGCTGCTTCCTAAAGTCCACTATCATCTTTTGTCTTGCTGACGTTAAGAGAGAGGTTGTTGCTCTGGCACCAGGTAGCCAAGGCTCTTACCTCCTCTCTGTAAGCAGTCTCATCGTTGTTGGAGATGAGACCTAGGATGGTTGTGTCATCAGCAAACTTTATGATGATGTTAGAACTGCGTGTGGCCACACAATCATAAGTGAACAGAGTGTACAAGAGAGGACTGAGTACGCAGCCCTGAGGGGCTCCGGTGCTCCGGGTCATTGTGGAGGAGGTGAGGTTGCCCATTCTCACCATCTGGGGTCTTCTCGTTAGGAAGTCCAGGATCCAGTTGCAAAGGGAGCAGTTAACCCAGGGTCCTGAGCTTGGAAATGAGCTTAGCAGGAACAATAGTGTTGAATGCTAAGCTGAAGTCCACAAACAGCATCCTCACGTATGTGTTCCCTTTTTCCAAATGGGAGAGGGCGGTGTGTGCCGTCAGTGTGATAGCATCATCTGTAGATCTGTTGGGGCGGTATGCAAATTGTAGGGGGTCCAAGGTGTCTGGAAGGGCGGCGCAGATATGGGTTTTGACCAGCCGCTTGAAGCACTTCATGATGATTGAGGTCAGTGATACTGGGCAGTAGTCATTTAGGCAGGTGATGTGAGTTTTTTTTGGAACCGGGATAATGGTGGCCTGCTTGAAGCAGGAGGGAACTGTAGACTGGGTTAGGGAGAGGTTGAATATGAGGTGAATACCTCCGCTAGCTGGTCGGCGCATCCTCTTAGATCACGGCCTGGAATAACATCTGGCCCTGGAGACTTCTGCGGGTTCACTCTTTTGAAAGCTCTCCTTACGTCAGCCACATCCAGGGACAGAGTGTAGTCGTCTGGGTTCTCAGCCAGCTTTTCAGGAGTGATGTTGGCCGCCTCAAACCGTGCAAAGAAGGTGTTGAGCTCGTCGGGGAGCGAGGTGGGGGGGTGAGTGTCACAGCTATTTCTGCCTTTGTACTCCGTGATCTGCCGCAGTCCACACCACATGCGCCTGGGGTCAGAGCTGTTGTAATTGGACTCCAATTTGTCCCTGTAGTCTCTTTTAGCATCTCTGATGGCCTTCCGTAAGTCATATCTGGCCCTTCTCAGAGCCTCCAGGTCCCCAGAGTTATAGGCAGAGGACCGTGCTACAAGCTTGGCACGGACATTGCCGTTAACCCAGGACTTTTGGTTGGGGAAGGTCTTAACATTGACTCGTGGAACGACATCATCTATACACTTGGTGATGAACGCTGAGACAGAGTCAGTGTATTCATCAATGTTGTCACCAGCTGCAAAACGGAACATCTCCCAGTCTGTGGTTTCAAAGCAGTCTTGGAGAGTAGTGATGGATTGTTCACTCCATTTTTGGACTGATCGAAAAACAGTTTTTTCCTGTTTAAGACGTTGTCTGTAGGTAGGGAGAAGAAGAATGGAGATGTGATCTGCCTTTCCAAAGGCAGGGCGGGGGATGGGTTTGAAGCTGTTACGGATCGTTGAATAACAATGGTCAAGTGTCTGATCACCCCGAGTGTGAAAAGAAATGTGCTGGTAATATTTGGGCAGCATTTTTTTCATGTTTGTCCTGTTAAAGTCTCCAACAACAATAAAAACAGACTCAGGATGAGCATCCTCTAGGCCACTTATTATTCCATATATTCCCTCAAGTGCGCACACCTTATCCGCCTGCAGAGGAATGTAGACTGCTGTGCTTATAGTGGACGTAAACTCCCGGGGGAGATAGAAGGGGTGTATGTTTACAGTTAGTAGCTCCAGGTCCGGTGAGCAGTGTGTTGAAATAACTGCGGCATCCGAACCCCAACGAGAGTTAACCATAATGCAAACCCCTCTGCCTCTTTGTTTACCTGACTCTGAGGTTCTGTCCTGCCGGAAGATGGAGAAACCAGCTGGCGTAACAGCCGTGTCCGGAATGGTGGCATCCAGCCAGGTCTCTGTGAACGCTAGCACGCAGCAGTTTGCAATGTCCCGCTGGAAGATAATCCGAGCAAGAAGTTTGTCCATTTTATTGTCAAGTGATTGAACATTTGCAAGTAAAATGCTAGGTAACGGTGGATTGCAGGATCTCGTCCGTAATCTGCACAGAATACCGGCACGTTTTCCCCGCTTCTTTCTCCTTCGTCGCCTGCGAATGAGTAAACAAGTCGACGGCAGGATAGTGGAGTCGCAGCAATCGCTCCGGTAAGTGGAAAAAATGTCTGTATCCAGTGAATTACGTTTGTCCAAAAAAGCTAGTCGATCATTTTGTATGAGCGACAGTGCAGAGCGTGCAGAAATAAAAACTAAAAAAACAGTAATACGCCAAAACCTGCATAGAGTGAACAGAGCCATTGTCCGTGCGACCGTCCTCTACGGCGCACAAAAACATATCAGCCCCATTCTCATCAAACATCACCCCTCCCCTGGGCTAAAATGCCTGGTTGATGGCAGAGGAAAATGGCCAGACTGGTTCGAGCTGATTGAAATACAACAGTAACTCAAATAACCACTAATTACAACCCAGGAATGCAGAAGATCATCTCTGAACACACAACACATTGAACCTTGAAGTACATACTCTACAGCAGCAGAAGACCACACCAGGTACCACTCTTGTCGGCCAAGAACAGGAAACTGAGGCTAAAATTTGCACGAGCCTGCCAAAATAGAAGATTGGAAAACATTGCCTAATCTGATGAGTTTAGATTTCTGCTATGACATTCTGTTGGTACGTTCAGAATTTGCCATAAACAATATGAAAGCATGGATACATCCTGCCTGATATCAATGGTATAGTGCCTTGCGAAAGTATTTGGCTCCTTTAAACATTTCGACCTTTTGCCAGATTTCAGGCTTCACACATAAAGATATAAAACTGTATTTTTTTGTGAAGAAGCAACAACAAGTGGGACACAATCATGAAGTGGAACGAAATTTATTTGATATTTCAAACTTTTTTAACAAATAAAAAACTGACAAATTGGGCGAGCAAAGTTATTCAGCCCCTTTACTTTCAGTGTAGCGAGGATCTCTGAATGATCCAATGTTGACCTAAATGACTAATAATGATAAATAGAATCCACCTGTGTGTAATCAAGTCTCCGTATAAATGCACCTGCTCTGTGATAGTCTCAGATGTCCATTGAAAGCACAGAGAGCATCATGAAAAACAAGGAACACACCAGCCAGGTCCGAGATACTGTTGTGGAGAAGTTCAAAGCCGGATTTGGATACAGAAAGATTTCCCAAGCTTTAAACATCCCAAGGAGCACTGTGCAAGCGATAATATTGAAATGGAAGGAGTATCAGACCATTGCAAATCTATTAAGACCCGGCCGTCCCTCTAAACTTTCAGCTCATACAAGGAGAAGACTGATCAGAGATGCAGCCAAGAGGCCCATGATCACTCTGAATGAACTGCAGAGATCTACAGCTGAGGTGGGCGAGTCTGTCCATAGGACAAAAATCAGTCGTATACTGCACAAATCTGGCCTTTATGGAAGAGTGGCAAGAAGAAAGCCATTTCTGAAAGATATCCATAAAAAGTGTTGTTTAAAGTTACCTGGGAGACACACCAAACATGTGGAAGAAGGTGCTCTGGTCAGATGAAACCAAAATCGAACTTTTTGGCAACAATGCAAAACGTTATGTTTGGCGTAAAAGCAACACAGCTCATCACCCTGAACACACCATCCCCACTGTCAAACATGGTGGTGGCAGCACCACCCCAATCGACTTACAGCTGTAATCGCAGCAAAAGGTGGCGCTACAAAGTATTAACTTAAGGGGGCTAAATAATTTTGCACACCCAATTTTTCAGTTTTTTATTTGTTAAAAAAGTTTGAAATATCCAATAAATTTCGTTCCACTTCATGATTGTGTCCCACTTGTTGTTGATTCTTCACAAAAAATCTTCATGTTTGAAGCCTGAAATGTGGCAAAAGGTAGAAAAGTTCAAGGGGGATGAATACTTTCGCAAGGCACTGTACATGCTGATGGTGGCGCTGTAATGGTGGAGTGATATTTTCTTGGCACACTTTGGGCCCCTTAGTACCATTTGAGCATTGTTTAAATGCCACAGCCCAGCTAAGTATTTTTGCTGACCATGTCCATTCCTTTATGACCATAGTATAATCACCTTCTAATTACTACTTCCAGCAGGATAACGCACCATGTCACAAAGCTCACATTATCTCAAACTGGTTTCTTGAAAATGACAATGAGTTTACTAATTAAAAAGGCTCCATAGTCATTAGATCTCAATCCAATTGAGCACATTTGGGATGTGGTAGAGAGATTTGCATCATGGATGAGCAGCCGATAAATCTGCAGCAACTGTGTGATGCAATAATGTAAAAATGGACCAGAATCTTTTCCAGCACCATGTTGAATATATACCACCAAGATTTAAGGCAGATCTGAATGCAAAAGGGGGTCCAACCCAGTACTAGCTAGAGGTATCTAATGAAGTGGCCGGTGACTGTATAGGGCTGTTGGTTTCTGAAGGGTTGGACCCAGTCCTGGCCAGCCCTCTGCTCTCTCCTTCCCTCTCTCCCTCCTTCCCTCTGTCTTCCTTACTCTCGCTCTCCCTCTGTTTAGGAAAAAATAGTTAAATTCCAGCAGTCTACTTTACTCCAGGTTTCAGTGGGATTTAAACATGCGTGCAGAGACTTTGGTGAACTCTGTGTTAGTTCCCTTCCTTCTTATTCAGCTCACGGCTGTTGAGGAAAGTTTGTTACAATCGCTGGGGTGAGTTAAGTTTCAACATTGTTTTTCTCATCAGTTAACTTAAGGTTTTCAAAGAGAGAGAATGGGTTGATTGAGGTGACTGTGTGGAAGTATGCAAGCTGAATAAAAGGTGCTGTTGAGTATGTGTGGTTGATAAAGTTAGCTTTTTCATTCTCTGCTATTGAGTGAAATCTTTTTCTTTCTATCAACACTGCCAAGTCTGAAATTCAATGTACATTGTAATGGAAATCTTATTGTGTTACATTGGTAAAAAAAAATATCTGTTTCATGTCATATCAGCAAAATCAAAAGCATGTTGAACAGAATGTTTCCATATTTCCAAATATGAGACATATCTTTGAAAATGCTCCAAGGTTTGAGTGCTTAGTTGGTGAATTAATGATGCTACAAACAAAGTTATTAGGTAATAGTGAATAAGTGTGACATTTGTAAATGTGGAACACCACATTGTCCTTTACTTCAGCCCTTTAAAGGGGATCCTGTGGGGCAGTAAGCATTACCACATGACGTTATATATCACAGGCTGTAAACTTGACTCAGCTGAGGTAAGCAGAGGTTTACTCAAAGCAGGTGCACCAGAGGTTGTGTGCGTGTGTGTGTGTGTGTGTGTGTGTGAGAGAGAGAGAGAGAGAGAGAGAGAGAGAGAGAGAGAGAGAGAGAGATTGTGTTTAGTTGCTAATGTTGAGGCTATAGCTAATTTCATAGTTGTGTATGTGTGCGTTTTAGGGTTGTGGGTTTTAATGTGTCTGGCTAAAGAAGCTGCGTAGGGTGAGTGTAATGGACAGATTACTGTGCGACATACTGTTTTACATACCTTCAAATGTAAGAGCTACTGCAAAGCCGAAGTGTGGAAATCAATAGCTCCAATTAATTGTTCATCTTTTGCTCACTTGTTTGCTTGTGTACATTTATGTGCCAACATGAAACACCCAAGTAACATTATTTACATTCTCAGATACTTTTGTTTGTTTGGTAAAGTGTTTAATATCAGCTGTCCTCGCTACAAATTGACAGACTAATTATTGCCATTCCTGAACAGGACCTGAGTATACAGCAGGCAGGAATAGAAAGGAATGTCAGGAAGCTAGATCAACCAAATGAAACATATCTAAATGCTGTATCAAAGAACACAGGGGGGGTTCACATTCAAGGGATCGACCATCTGGAACAGGAGCGTCCTTCTGGCACCAGGAACGACGCACCACCAGATACTTCATCTCTGACTGATCCAGCTCCTGCAAAAAAACAAGGAACTATCCAACTTTCCTGGACAAGGGATTATCATGGCGTTACGTCATGTTGCCAGGGATGGAACAGGGAATTGACCCTCATCTCATGCCTAAATGTGTGTGTGCACTGGAGTTGGTGAATGCCATCTACTGAGATGGGAACCCGGTCATGGAGCATTACAAGGCATTTACCCTCATTTCAGCACTGTTTTGACCACCCCTCTGAGGGCAGAGAGGTGGTTGAATGCCTGTTTCACCCACGACAGAGGTCCAGATTGGTGCAGTAATTCACCCTGGACTTCCGCACCCTGGCTGCCAGATCAGGGGGGGATAAGCGTGTGCTCGTAGTTCATTTCCGATGCAGCAAACGGGAAGATGTCAGCCGGGAGCTGGCCTACCGCAAATCCATACTTGGTTTTGACCAACTGGTGGACATGGCCATCCAGCTGGATTGCCTCCTGCAGGCGAGAGCGCTCACAAGGAATATTGTGCTTGTTTCATCTTCCCTGATGGCCGGGCCTGTACCCCTGGAGTTCGGCATAACAGGAGTCTGGGGAGCTGAGAGGGGACCCAGGAAGAGCAAGAGGGGATACTATTTGTAGCAAGAAGGGGCACTATGTGGCTGATTGTCACCTGCGTCTCTCAGGTCCAGGGAGTGGCAGCACAAGCACATAAGCACCACCACAGGTGATTGAAGTCCCAGTTACCTAAAGCAGCGATACTCATTCCTGCTCCTGCGAGCCGCAATTCCATCGGTTTTCATTCAATCATTACAAGGATATTCACAACTGAGTTTAGACTGAAAACTTATGGCACTGCTGCTTGCGGGACCAGGAATGAGTTTTGCTGACCTAAAGCATTTTCCCAAGTCCTCCTTCCTTTGTCCTTTTCTAACTTCCCCAGTTCTGCTCAATTTAAGGCCCTCAGACTCGGGGGCAGTGGGGAAATTCAGTACTAGAACCCTCGCATTAGCAAAATACTCCTCACTACCCTTCAGCGGCCCTTACCTGTCTGAGCCTTGGATAGCCAGCCCTTAGGGTCAGATCTAGTACATGAAGCCACCAATCCCGTCAGCATGACAACACAACACAGCCACACCAAATAGATCTTGTTTGATTTCGTAGATACCCCTGCTTTTCCTATTGTGTTAGGATTGCTCTGGCTATCTATACATAACCCCTTTGTCTCTTGGTCCCATAGGTCCCATAGGTCCCTAGCTGGGGTGTTGTGTAAGATTCTGGGAAGTTGTGTTCGAGTTTCAATGAGGGCCACCACGGTGGAGAGTCCAGACAGTGCCTCCAACATTCCCAGTTTCTTTTTTGTAAAGAAGAAAGATGGAGGTCTGCAGCCATGCATAGATTATCGTTTGTTGAATTAGATAACTGTTTCGCTTCATGTCCACTACTCCTCATTTCATCTCTAATAGAGACTTTGAATGGTGTGTGCTTCTTTACTAAATTGGATCTCAGGAGTGCCTACAACCTTGTGTGTATCCGAGATGGAGACAAGCATAAAACAGCATTTAGCACTACGTCTGGCCACTACGAAAACCTAGTTATGCTGTACGGTCTTATGAACGCTCCATCAGTGTTCTAATCATTAATCAATGAGATCTTCAAGGACGTTTTTGGAGGTAGTATGGTAGTGTACATGGCCACATGCGATCAGCATGGCACTTTGGTCCACCGGGTGCTTGAAAAGCTGCTGGAGCATGACGTCAAGGCAGAGAAAGGTCTTTTCTTCCAGCAATCCATTTCCTTTCTGTGTTGTGTGCATTTCCATGACAGATTTCCACAATTGATGCTGTGCGTAATTGGCTGACCCCGACCACAGTAGAAGGCAGTACAGAGGTTCTGAGGTTTTGCCAATTATTTCAGGAGGGTAATTCTTGGTGTTGGCAGGGTTGTGGCTCTGATCACCTCACTGTTGAAGAACAGGCTGCCCAGGCTTCGTGGGAAATCTGAGGGAGACAGATCCTTCCTCTCACTGAAGGTCCTGTGATCCTTAGCCCCTGTGTTGGCTCACCCTGATCTGTTCTTGCAATTCGTGGTGGAGGTGGATGCTTCTGAGAATGGGGCAGGTCTTTTCTAATGGTCAGTTATGCCTGCCAAGTTCCCCCTCTTTTTTTTTTTGAGGAAGCTGATGCCCGCCAAACTGAATTATGACACTGGTAATTGCAAGTTTTTGGTGGACCACAGTAACCTCGAATGCATCAAGGGAGCGAGGACAGAGAATATCAAACCCCAACCACCCATCAAACTTTATTGACAGGTGGCCACTGCCCTTACCACACCAATACTTCTTTCCTGATGGTTGAAACAGTTTAAACCCTGCACCTTTTCGATTTGATGTGTGGTAACCATGACAACCCAGCCCCCTTCCTAACCCCCTTCCATCACCCATGAATGTGTATAACCCTTTAAGCCCTGCCCCTATTTACACCTGGCAAGTGTGAATGAGGATGTTGATTGATCTTTGCATTTTTCAGAAATTTTTACTTTACTATTTATTTTTGTGCCGACTTTTTACTTTTACCCCTCACATTTTTAACACGAATATCGGTACTTTCTACTCCTTACATTTTACAAAATTGTATTGTTACTTTAGTTTTAAACAATTTCAGTTAAGTTACCGTTAATATTTCTCTCGTCATCAGTACCGAATTCAATCTAATTGGATGGAAATATACATTGCATTTGACGCACCACTACAAGACGTCTCGACAGATTCGGTGGCATTCATTTGCCGCAAATCATTGCGGCTTGATCGCGATAACGTTAGCATAGTATAATGTACTATGATTGAAAATGAAGAAAATGAAGAAAACGGAGATCCCAGAGATTAGACAAGCATCAAGGCATTCCCAATCATCATTGGCCTTATCTGAGGGAGATGTTTGACATAGTAATCATGAAGAATATCTCCTGGCAAATGTGCTGCATATTTGAGGTATATATTTGAACACTTTGCGGTGTCTCTATTCCAGTCCATCCCAGACACAAACACACACACACTTTTTCACTCACTCACTGTCCTACACGCAATAACATTATGACACGTTCAACATCACAAAAGGTGTGTACCAGAATATTTGTCCTATACAAAAATTACATTATGACACGTTACACTATACAGAAGGTCTGTATAGACTAGTTGCTCCTAAGTTCTTTAAGGGGTTCAGGACAAATCCATGCACATCTACAGATTTGAGGGCATACATCCCCAAGTAAAAAAAAGTATATTTAAATTGTACTCCAGTATTATACTTCTAGTATACTTATGGTTAACCATAAGTATGTATTCAATGTATTTAAGTATATTTGAAGTATACTTTCAAAATATACATACCAAAATAAGTATATTTAGGATAAATAAAATACATTTCAAGTACATTTAAATATACTTTTTTTTACTTGGGGATCACTTGCCATTTTTCTTTTGCTGGATGTCTATTTTCAATTTAATTTAAATATTTTTTTAATGCAATGCACACTGAATTTGTAATTTCTCAAAATTTTATAGTACTTCAATTGTAAAAATTGTGATCCTGACATTGCATTTATTATTATTAATAAATATCCATAATGTAATGATAAAAATTAAACTTTCATATATTTTAGATTCATTGCACACCAACTGAAATATTTCAGGTCATTTATTGTTTTAATACTGATGATTTTGGCATACAGCTCATGAAAACCCAAAATTCCTATCTCAAAGAATTAATATATCATGAAAAGGGTCTCTAAACGAGCTATTAACCTAATCATCTGAATCAACTAATTAACTCTAAACACCTGCAAAAGATTCCTGAGGCTTTTAAAAACTCCCAGCCTGTTTCATTACTCAAAACCGCAATCATGGGTAAGACTGCCGACCTGACTGCTGTCCAGAAGGCCATCATTGACACCCTCAAGCAAGAGGG
>JACXGM010013472.1:7751-23072 GCA_016801145.1 Umbra pygmaea | reverse complement strand
TCTTCTCTGGCAAGTGTCACACCCACACCATCTTCGAGGACCTTCCGGCTCTCTCAGTCATCGGAATACTAGGATTTCATTAAGTGTCAAGTCCAGGATATATTGTTCAGTGGTAGTACCTTATATGTTATTGGTTAGAGGAGGGTAAGTGGTATGTTTCAATATAGACACCAGTGTTCCGTTACGCAGCTGTTGCCGATTGTAATTAAGAGAGTATATAACCAGATCATTTGTGGCCTGTATTTTGTTGGTTAATCCGCTGGTGTACCTTGTCTTGTTCTCTTTCTGGACTTGTGTATGTTATATTGAGTATCAGTTTAAAACCGCCATACCTGCGATTGCTTCCATTTGTTATTCATTGGGACTGAGCGTGACAGCAAGACTGTACGACGTGCTCTCCTGACTTATTCTTTTGCACTACCGTATCTCAGACGTTCTCCCAAATGACATTCTCAGGAAACTATTATGAAAACACGGCTTGATTGTGGCACCATACCTTCTTTTTCCAGACCCGTCTGTATGTCACCCGAGGTTACCCGTTGACGGTTATGATGTTGGTCAAAGATGAGGGTTAACCGTCGTCACAGGGGGGCGCCGGTGGTCTGTTATAAGAATGCCCGATTGTCGCACACAAGTTAGTTTGAATTGCCTTTGAATAATTAATGAGCAAACACTAATTACTCACTATATGTTTATTTAGCATTAACAGAAAGCCAACTAGCAATGAACATGCTTTGTATTAAGTAGCTGAATCACACACAGTTAACAAAAGTTTTTAAATTCTCTAAGAGCTGAATGAATTTGTAAAATCTATATACCTTTACCAAAGAATAAAAGACGAATAAAGATTGTTGTAATAACAGTGGGCCGTATTCAACTACCTTTGACCAGAGGTGGATGGTTGAGCAGCAGCGAAGCAGTGTTTAATCCAATGTCCGTGTAGGTTAATCTTCAAGTGGTTATGGAGTTGCTGGTGTTGACATTTGTAACAAATACAGTTTTTTCGCATATTCTGCAAACAGGCTCATCAAGGTTTTTGGGTTTTCCATTGCCATCTGGTTTAAAACCGAAATGTGAAATAACCGCTATCACCCTACGACCCCCACCCTACAGGTTCTTTAAACTGTAGGAAGCACCTCCCTAACACGTAGTTGAACACAATTGACCTGATATATTCTCCATGTTGACATGAGTCGTCTTTGCATCGTATCCATCACATTATTATACTAGGCTGTAAATGCAGTTTGAGTTGCACTTTTTGTGTGAAGTTTTAGAACTGAAATATGCCTAAACAACCAAATTCACTTTTTTATAACAAGATCCATATTTTTACCTCACTGGGGAAAGAAACAGACTATTCACCCCCCCACTCTAATGAACAGGTGTTGCTTTAATGATAGGCCGCCTTGCACCCCCACCCCCCACACTTGCCATTGAACTCCGTTGAGCGGTTTCAAACATTGGCCACTGTGCTGCATACATGTATCTGCAAATCTCAGGTATGCTATTTTCCAAAAAATCAAATACAGTTAGGAAAGACAGACCGTTTATTACACAGACTGTTAGTAAAAAAATATGTTTAATTAGTATTTAAACACTCTGTATGATTATATGTAAAAAAATATATTTTAATAACACAGTTTTGGCAGTTATAGAGTTCTAATGACAGTGTTCATCTATAACCGTCGGTCTCACAGTTACTTAATAACCGTCAAACCCCTAATCTAGAACAATTGTTCTGGCAGTTTTGGTTGAAATTTTTCTTGGTTTAGCTGACCTGATCACTGAATCTTCCACTTCTTGATAAGTGATTGAACATTACTGGCATTTGCAAGGCTTTGGATATCTTTTTATATCTATTTCCAACTTAGTTCCAGTACCTTATTCTGCAGGTCTTTTGACAGTTTTTTTCTGCTCTCCATGGCTCAGTATCTGGTCAGCTCAGTGCATCCACATGAGAGCTTCTTCTTCTTCATCCATGGTTTAATGGCAGATCGCAACTGACTTGAAATGCATATACCGCCACCAACTGTACCGGAGTGTGAGGCCGGTCATGGCCCCCTCAAGTCAACTCTAAAAACTAGCTGCAGCCCTAACGCTCATGTCATTCATATACAGATAACTTAAAGAGACTCACATTGTACATGGGGCGTTCCTCCCGATCCAGGATGCCGGTGATTCGTACAAAGCCATTTACGGGATTGATAGTAAAGAGATTAAATGGGGGTCTGTCAGCTCCCTCCCCTTTCAGATAATACTCCACCCTGGCATTTTCGTCCATATCAGAACGGATCTGAACAAAGAATTACATTGAATTATAAATCAACAGACACATGAATAACACTCCTAACTGAAAATCTGTTTTAATACTGTACTTTTTAAAAGGTACAATGTTTTAGTTCACTACTCCTAAATTGACCTGTAATATGATCCCTCTACTTCAAGTCACCATAACATTAAAAATGATTCTATTCAGCCTTGTCTGCCAAAAACCTTCTGGCAAACCATTATTTTGTTTCACAGATGGGCAAACTCTGACATTTGTTTTCACTAATATGATCTGCTTTGAATAAGATCTGAAGTGAAGGGATCTGGTGTGATTTGTCAAAAGTTATTACTGACAAAAAAATTATTATTATGACAAGGGTGCCCAAATTACCTGTCCAAATGTAGGCCAAGTCCTCAGAATATTTTTTTTCATGCCATCAAATCATCAAATACAACAGATGTGAGTTTTAAATAGTTTTTGTTTTCTTTCAAATACTTGTTTTATTGAGGCTGTTTCGAGAGCCGACTGGTAGAGTAGGTTTGTACTTTAAGGACTATAACATGGTTCTATTATGCCAGCCAGGCAAGCTCAACAAAGTGTAGCAAACATTTGTTTATAGAAAATTACTGCTCAAAATAATATAAACTAAACATATTAAAGATGAAAATCTTTAAGAATAAAAGCATAATGACGAACAGTAACAACTGTCAATGGAAACCAAAATCAGCAACCGATTGAGGGCTGGATTCAAACCCACACCAAAAATGAAACAGTGTAATGTTCCCCAACCCGTAGCAGACACACTTTTGCGATGACGCACTAGACGCTTTTTGGCATCGACTTTGATTTCAGACCACTTTTTATATTTCGGCCACGGTCTGACTTTCTAAGGCTGCGGCATTCACAGCGTTTGCAAACTTTTGCTGCTCCAATGCCTTTTTGGCCTTACTGATGCCCACACAATGCCCTCGAAACAACTTTTTCCTCCTCTTTTCCACCGCTACAACAAGAACTTCTACTTCACATTGAGTGAAGTTTCTTTTTTTGGTTTTCCTCTGTGTTTGCCATGATGTCTCAATCAATGAATATTAATTTGGGGGCATTTCACTGACTGTTTATGGCCAATTATGGGCGTGACATGAAGCCGCAAAACCTGCGCCACATTTAGAGTTGATTATGATTCATAAAGGGAAACTGGTGTAGGACGTGCATGCTCACGGGTTTATAAATCAGAATATATTTGTGCATACGCATGTCCGTAATCTACTTCTGACGCAAATCCACTGAGAAGTTTTATAAATTAGGCCCCTGGTATCTACTCCATGCTCTTGAGACCGTACTGGGTGACACAGCAAACCTTCTCGGGACAGCATGTACAGATGTGCCATCCTGGAGGAGCTGGATTACCGGTGCAACCTGAATGGGCTGCAAGTACCACCTCATGCTACCAGTGACAAGGAAACTAGCAAAACACAAAACTGAAGAAGACTCCGTCAAGAAGGAAATTGTTTGTGGCCACCACCTGCAAATCCATTAATTTTGGGGGGATTGCCTTGCTGTTGCTTCTCCAGTGTATCGGTTTCACTTTCTTTTGCACCAAAACAGGTGACATTGATTCACAGTCACTTATGCTTCCTAACTGGACAGATAGATTTCCCTGAAGTTTAATTGACTTTGTGTTATACTGTGATGATTGTGTGTTCCTTTAATTTTGTTTGAGCAGTGTATAAAAAACAACAAGAGTTCAGCAAACTTGACATTTTCAACAAGTACAATGTGTGATATTATGAAGCATATGTGGCATAGTAGTTATGGACATTCCACCCTCACATACACATAATTTTTGTGGACATGTGAAGTTATTGTGAGAAGTAAATTGTTATATGGTGGGTTAGTTTACTGTACCTTGGCAATGTATTCTTTATGTGTGTAGTCTACATTCTCTATAAGCTTGGCAGGAGGCAGGATCCATTCTCTCTTGTTTCTCCTAAGTTTTTTTCTGCATCTCTTTGCTTCAGCAGCACTGAGAACCTGGAAGACCAACAGAGTTCACTTATAGTTACTGAAAATCTCAGACAGTTTCTTCTTTGTAGCTTCATTATCATTTGAAGCTGAATAGTTAAAGTCTGCACATAAGGCTCACTTGAACTTAAACTTTTAATGTTGTCATGTACTGTATGTCAACTTCTTTCCTACTGCAGCAAAACTAATCGCTCCTCTGGAACAAATAAAGATCTTGAATTGAATTTGTCTGGATGTTTACTCATAAATAAGTAGGCCCCAACCTGCTAAAGAACATCTCTGTGATGAACTCTGCCATTTTACTAAATACTATACATCTTTTTTTGTGACTTGGTTAAATATATGCAACAATGGGAGTAATTTCCTAGAGCATACTTTTTTACACACAT
Organism: Umbra pygmaea; assembly: GCA_016801145.1. Taxonomy (NCBI): domain Eukaryota; kingdom Metazoa; phylum Chordata; class Actinopteri; order Esociformes; family Umbridae; genus Umbra; species Umbra pygmaea. The sequence continues at coordinate 18,392 of JACXGM010013472.1, read as the reverse complement.
ACTGTGTTGTTCTGGTTATTGTGAAACAAAGTTTCTATAATTAATTTATTGTTTTGCAAAATGCAAAAGTGTTCTACCTCTGTTTAAAAAATCAGCAATATTGTTCCAAGAAATGTACTGTGCAATGCTCTCCTTATTTTCTAAAATCAATTCATTTTATGTTTGTCTTTCTGATGATTAACTCTTCAAACTAGATATTACACAAACCTGAAATACCAATTGAAACAAGACCAGGGGAAATTTATTAGATGTCACTAAAGAACACTGTGGAGTACTATCTTCAGACCAGAACACTGTGGAGTACTACCTTCAGACCAGAACACTGTGGAGTACTACCTTCAGACCAGAACACTGTGGAGTACAACCTTCAGACCAGAACACTGTGGAGTACTACTCTCAGACCAGAACAATGTGGAGTACTACCTTCAGACCAGAGATCCCAAACCTCTCTGGGTCTCTGCAGACGTTTCACACACTTTTTAACCTGTCAAACCTGATTGTAGTGAAATTCTAGATCTGTTTTTCTCAGCCAGCACAGCAAATTGTCAAGTGTGGATTTTCCAGTTTTAACTATACAGTGTTAACTGAGGTGTTCAATTAACACATATGAGTGTTAAATTAACACTTGCGAGTTAACCTTAGTGTTGGTGGTAAAAAACAGTGTTAGTTGTCAGAGTGTTACTTTAACACTGTGAAGTGTTAAGCAAAACCATCATATTTTCCCAGAATGCTTTTCTTCACGTTTATTTTTCAGAATTGTTTGTTTTAATGTATTTTCTGCTTCGTGCATTCATGAATTGTTTACTTTGTGTAATTTTAAACACTAATGATATTTTATACTTTTAAAATTAAATAACAACTGTATGTAGTATTATTAATTGCAACCATTACTGAGATTAGTGTTCCCGTCGATGTAGTTTAACTAGTCTTGTTCAATTTGTAAGGGTTACATCATTGTAGTTTTATTGAATGCAGGTTGTGGGTGATAAAATATTACAACGTATTACAAAAAATAATCCTGTCACATTTACTTAAGAAGGCATGCTGAGAAATATACAAATTGGAAATGAACACTCCTGGTTTAAGGGAATAACTCAATTCAGTGTTTAAAATACATGGTTTTGTGTTAAAAAACAACACTGTGATTTTCAAATTTAACACTATTAATGATTTTTTATTGAAAGTGTTCATTTAAATCCGAACTCGTGAGAATTATATAAACTCAGCGAAAGTGTTACATTTAACACTATGGGAGTTAAAATAACACTGATGTTTTTGCTGTGAGGGTTACTAGGACCCGTAGGGGAATGTTGTCTTTCCACAGGTGAAACCTGAGAAGACTCATAAGACCCTAGGCTTACTGGTGAAATGCTAGTTAATGTGTTATTCAAGGGTATTCCAAGCAGAAAAATAATTAGTATGCTTTACATGTGCCAGAAAAGGTAGAGACCCACTGAGCTAGATGATTGTTTGATTAAATGAATTAGTTGTGAAAGGTTTGAGTAAAAACAAAACATTTGTATACCCTCCACCAGACCAAAAATACACACGTTAAGGAGCAGCATATTGTGTGTGGGTACACCCTTGCTGGTAGGCAAAACACAAGGCAAAGTAAACCGACACTGAGGTAAACATACGGACATCGGCTGAACAAAATTACTAGAAGTCAAAGTATGCAAGCGCTGAAACGTCATGTATTTTGAACCATAGTAGAAATGTACTAACCCCTGGCATATGTAATATACAGCTCTGGAAAACATTTCACCTGGACCATGTAACTTTTTTCTAATACTACAAAAAATTAAAAACTGTGTTGTATTAGTACAATAGGAGCTAGCATATTGGATCCAGGGGGTGAAAACATAAACTTAAAAATGCAAAATTTGGACAATAGTAGAATAGCAAAATCAAAATTTCACAATCTCTAACTAGCAACAAATGCAAATTATGGACAACATAATAATGTGTATTTTCGGACATTGGTAATATTGTCCATGTATTATCCCCGTGTTCAGTAAAAACAGATTCATATCTTGTTAAAGTTGAGGGTCGCATGGATTCCACTCAATATCAGCAGATACTTGAGAATAATGTAGAGGAATCAGCCACAAAGTTGAAGTTGTGCCAGGGCTGGATATTTCTATTAGGCAAGACCCAAAACACAGATCAAAATCTACTCTGGCATTTATGCAGAGGAACAAGTACAATGATCTGAAACAAGTACAATCAGCCTCCAGACCTGAATATCATTTAAAAATCATTGAAGTGGGCTATCCATGCTCGGCAACCATCAAACTGAACTGAACAGGAGATGTTTTGCAAGAGGAATGGTCCAAAATACCTTCATCCAGAATCCATACACTCATTATAGGCTAGAGGCTGTTATTTCTCCTAAAGGAGGCTCAACTAAATATTGATGTGATATTTCTGTTTGGGTGCCCAAATTTATGCACCTGTCTAATTTCATTTTGATGCATAGAGCACATTTTCTGTTCATCCAATAAACCTCATTTCAATACTGATATTTTACTGTGTCCTTCAGTTATTTGATAGATCAAAATGAAATTGCGGATCCAAACACCCAACTATTTATAAATTAAAATCATGGAAATTGTCAGGGGTGCCTAAACTTTCAATATGACTGCATGGCCTGCATGTGAAAACCCTTACTAATATGCAATTGTCAAAAATGAGATTACATATGTAAATAGGTACAACGTACATCCAGATATGCAATACATATGGCCATATGGTATGCCTATTATTTTTACAGTAGCAATCAAAATTATTCTACCCCTAATGCAAATCAGGGTTATGGTAAAAATGTACAGACTGTCAGCTGTTTGCAATTTACAAATTAAACACAAAATAGCTCAACACAACGAATGCTTCAAGTGCTTTCCCAAAATTAATCTCCAAATGCAACTGAGATTTTCTATGGGGTTCAAGTCCAGTGACTATTATGGCCACTGTAGAATCTTCCAGGACTTCTGCAACCAAGCCTTGGTGGAATTTCAGGTATTATTGGGATCATTGTACTGTTGGAAGTTTCAATGACGCCCAATGTCCAGCTTCCTAATAGACGGCATAACATTTTCTCCTAGGATTTACTGATACATCAATGAATCCATCTTGCCTTCCACACACTGCAGGTTTCCTGTGCCAGAAGATGCAAAGCAGCCCCAGAACATCACCAAGCCACCACCATGCTTTACTGTGGGCAGAGTGTTTTTTCAACGTATTCTTTATTCTTCTTCCTACAGACATACCGCAGATCCATCGTGCTGAAACGTGCACGAGCATATTAGAGCCGATTTCTCCTCTGCTTTTTTCATACAGTGGTGTATGTCTTGGAGTTCTGGCATGGATACCTTCTGCATGTAGTACGCGCATTACTGTGCTCACTGAATACTCAGTGCCTGTTGCAACCAAATATTGCTGCAGGTCCTTTGCAGACACTCAAGCATTTTTCACAACCTGTGTTCTCCGAAATCTGGTTGGAGCCTGTGATAGCTTCCTTTTTCTTCTCCATCCAGGTAGTATAACTAACTTTCTCTTCACTTTGAACTGGCAAACTATGCTTCCAATGGTGTCTCTAGGAACATTCAGTGCCTTCACCATATTTTTTTATCCTGTTCCATGTTTGTGAAGGATGATGAGCTCTTCTCTTAACTTTTTGGACCATTATTCTGACTTAGCCGTGTTTTCCACATGCAGTCCAACATGACACCCAACAAACCCTTAGCCAGTACAGTTATTTCATGTGCCAATTTCATGCTTAAGCACACCTGGTAATAGCATAATTGCATAAGGTGTGCTTGAGACAACACGTCTGTTGTGTTGAGCTATTTCCAATCCTTTGGTTGATTTGTTTATTGCAAACTGATGAAAGACTGTACATTTTGACAACAAACATGATTTGCAATATGGTTTGAATAATTTTGATTTTAACTTTATCTGTGTTTTTTTTTACATGTCCATTGGTATCCATATGTCCATTATTGTAACCAAGGGCGTACGGAACGGGTTTGATATTGGGGGGGACACCATATGTTTTTGACAAATTGTTCTTATTATTGGGGGGGACCACATTGCCTTTCTGTAACATTGGAGAGGACATGTCCCCCTCGTTCCTACACCCTTGATTGTAGCCTATGTTCTCCCTCTCTGATTGGGTATAGTTTCATGTGTATAGTCTACTCATCTCTCTTAGCTGAGGATATAATTACAGTGTCAATCACAATGAAAGTAAGACTAGTCTTTTCCTGCCTCTACCATTTTTGGTAGAAAAAAAACTACACATTTTTTGTTTAGGTTTAACTAGTTTTCAACTGAAAGCCCTTGAGCCCCATATGTGCAGATGGTGTTGCAACATGTATTTGAAATGTGTATGTGTGTATCTGTGTATGTTTATAAGTTTTATTATCTATGGTATTTGCATTGTGTGACAAACACACATTTTTTTATATGTGAAGTACTATATTTGTGAAGTACATTACTTTCTGTAACTACCCTTCAGTGTGTTTCACATTGTGCTGTAGCTAGCAAGATGGGTCAAGGTTGTTTGAGAAGCACTTAGAACAAGTTAGGATTTGACTTGTTCCTATGGGGCATTTTCCCACCTCTGCCTAATGCAACAATTAGGAACAAATTGCAACAAAGAACATGCTTAATTATTACTTATCCAATTTATTGCACTTATTATCAAAGTCACAGCGCTGTTCAGAAGTACAAACCCAGAGCAAAGGATCATGCATACTTTCAGGTTTCACTGCATAAATCACTCATAATTATGGTCATGTCTGCATGGATTTAATAGAATGCTGACAGAAAGTGAGGTCAAGAAATGTGCATCAAAGCCACATTGACATTAAAGAAATAAAAAATATCAGCCAGTAATATATTATCTATAGGCACTTCAATAGTAGTTGAAGTTCAAGTCATGTTTGTTTTTTACATGATCCACATGGTAAACGGTGGAATGAAAGCTTGTAGGTTCCCTCTAAACAATCAGACAAATAAAATAAAATCATGAACTATATAATTAATTGCATATGTAACACCTGGGCTTAACCATGTTTCATGTTTCAACTTTCAAGTTTATTTGTCCAATGTACAGAAGATATACACATTTCATTTAACAGTTACACTGTTTGCATCATTGAGCTGTGGAATATGAAAGTATCATGTTGCCAGAAGGAATGCAATTGGTGATTAACATACAACAGTCTATATTGGCATAGAAATAGTTGACGGACAGTCACACAACTGCAGGTTACGTTATATTGACCTCTCAGGTCGATAATTTCATTAATTCCCAATTTAACATCTGTACAAATCACATTATATTGTCCTCTTATTAATTGATATACACTTAAACTATTTAATTGATGACATATTTGAAACCTGGTTTTAAACATGGTGTATTGACCTTTCAAAATAAAATTTAACTGTTTCAGAGATGCAATATTGGACACCTAAACAGGTTGGATTGACCTCTAAACAACAAATAACAACTTGAGTGATGCTCCAGCCGTACTCACCAGTGTGAAGACAAGGAGAAGCAGCAAGCAGACTGCAGCCTGCCCAACCATAGACCTAACCATGACAGTAAACTAGAGTCTGCACCATACAGACATCTATCTATAGCATTGAGGATGTACGTTAATATATTTAGTTCAGTCTCTGTTTCTTCAGTCTTTGTCAGAATGGAGATATTAGGCTTGAGGTTTCATGAGAGGGGTTTTAAATAGGAGGGGAGGGATCTGTCTAATGTACATACTCCTCACACACATACATACACACCTACATTATGTCCTATGCAAAGAAAACATTACCCCTGCCCCCTACCCAGCATCACAACCACTCCTCTCTTATGTGCCCTCTCCCTCCCTGTCTTTTTCTCTCCTCCTCTCTATATAAGTTGACTTACCCATACACTCCCTCCTCCTAGTAAATGTTTTTGAAAGGTGTGTTTCTGTATGGTGCTGACACAGAACGCGGTGTACTGTGCCTTCAAAGGAGGGTTGTAGTAGGCCCTCTGGCAGTAACTCTTTTGACCGACTGTACCTCTCTCTGTACTCTGTTGACCGACTGTAGCTCTATTTGTATTCTGTTGACCTATGGTAGCTCTATCTGTATCTTAGGGTATCCCTCAAACTGCCCCTTATTCTTAGAACTCTATTTTTGATCAACCCTGGTCAGTAAACATGACATTGTTTGGAACAGGTGTTTTTACTGGCTTTTATTTAAGCAGACAACCAAATACCCTGTTGGCATGGAAGTAGTGTTTTGGAGACTTTGTGACCCAAAGATTCAACCATGTGCTACAATTCACTAACTGTTGTACATTGATATTGAACCATCATCCTTAATGTGGAGGCAAAATACACTTGAGTCTTTTATTATTTTAGGAAGATTCAGTACAGGGTGATGAATATATTGGTATTTTCAGGCTAAGCCTAATGTTTTATAACCATTGCCCAAATGATTGTATATTCTCCAATCTTCGTCATGTGTGTCACCATATAAATATTCCCCAGGAAGTCATGGATGAACACTTAACAGGTCATCATGATGCAGATAAACTTGAAAAACAATGGAATGCCACTTCTATTAGATGTGATTCTGAATTATTTCCAACTAGGGAGCAATAGTTGTGATGAGATTTTGAAAATGAAGTACACTGCATTCCAAATTATTATGCAAATTATATTTTACACAGATTTTCCTAAATAGTTGATGCAAATGACAGTCAGTGTCAGGCAATGGTCATCCTGGGACTGCCTCTACAGGCGCGTCAAGGATCCGGCGTTCGGCTTCTCCCGTCTTCTGACGCCACTGCTTCCAACACCCAGCAATTCCTTTATATATGTAGAGCCTTCAGCCTTCAGGCTATGCTTGAGTGCTTGGGAGCTGTGATTGACAGTGTGGTGCTATCCATAAATCGGCTGGAGAGTAGAAACGGGCCTCCTGCACTTGAACCTGCCATACCCGCCCAACTAGCCGCTGAGGTTCCACATACAGGATCCAATCCGACCTGTCCCTTCCCCGGGATTACCATAGGACAGCGTCCAGGATTTTTGCTACATCTGGGGCTGTATTTCACCACCACAGCCCCCACCACCTCTGGACTTGACTGGGTGTCGACCCTCATCTCTTGTCTCTCTGGACGCACGTTGGAGTGGGCCAACGTGGAATGGAGGGACAACAACCCGGTGGTCAATGATTACGAGGCGTTCTCCCACCATTTCTGCTCTGTGTTCGACCATCCTCCTGAGGAGCGGGACATCGGTGAACGCCTCGTCCACCTGGAGTTCTGGATGCTGGCCACGGGCTCCGGGTGTCAGGTCTGGGCTCGAAATAGGAGAGAGAGAATCCAAATGCAGAAAATGGTGAGTAACAACAATAATGAATTCATTGAAAATAATGGCAATGAACATTTGTGTTAGAATATGAGAAATGTAGTAGGCCGATCCTCACAACCAGCTCGGATGGTTCAGATAACTGGCTGAATCTACAGTATTTGGAGCCAGGTGGGTTTGGCTGTAGTGGGAACTGTAGGGGTCACAGGCAGATATCTAGAAGAGCACGATCAGGTATCTAGAGGTCACAGACAGATATCCAGGAGAGCACGGTCAGGTATCCAGGGTTCAACAAACAAAAATGCGAACCATAAGGGCATAGTACTCAGACTAGCTATAAAAATGTACAAATTTAGAAAAGGCACTATTTTCAGAATGGGACTAGGAATGGGGCTTGGGACATTATGCACTGTGTAGTACAATAATCCGGCAAGGACTGATTGCTGTCATCTCCCTTAAGAAGACAGAGCAGCAATCAGCCCAGGTTTGCCAGATCAGCAGGTGTAGGTGATGATTGTGGGTGCTCAGGGATGGGTGCCTTCAGGAGTGCAGGGAAAACGGTGACTGGTGCTCAGGAATGGGTGCCTCTTTGGGAGATAGGAACTGGTGACTGGAATTGACAAACAAACACAGAACAGACCAGACACACACACAAGGGAACCAGAAAGGAGGGAAGGCAGACAAAAGGAAAAGGGAAGACAGCTCAGGTGGGCGGAATCCTGACACAGGGTGGAACAATAGAGCCCTCATTGATCACTTCTGGTGCAACCTGCGGGAGGATATTCGGTGGGAGCTGGCTTTCCGTGACACCACGCTGGGCTTCGACCAGATGGTGGACATATCAATCAGGCTTGACAACCTCCATTTCAATCCGGGTCAGTGTCCGGACAGGTGCCCATGGAGATAGGTAAGACGGGTCTTCAGGATGCACAAAAGGGACCCGGAAGGCATCACGAGCACTGTACACTCTGTAGCAGATGGGTCATTATGCGGCCAGTTTCCAGCTGCACCTGTCGGGTCCAGGGAGTGGCAGCACAGGCACCCTTGCATAACCTCAGGTACAGTGTCACCCATCACCTAAATATCACCAAATGAAGCTCACCATAGTTTTCCCTGGCAATCCCAGTTCTACCATGTTTAAGGCCCTTGTAGACCCGGGGGCAGCAAGGAATTTTATAGATAGGACACTAGTGCAGGGATTAACCATACCATTAATCCCGTTGTATATTCCATTATCTGTTCAAGCCTGAGACAGCAGACCGTTAGGGTCTGGTTTAGTGAGTCACACCACTGAAAAACATACGGAATTTATACCATTTAAAGTTAAAGACACCCCTTTGTGTCCTATTGTGTTAGGGTACCCTTGGCTGTCTAAACATATCCCCTCTGTTTCTTGGTCAAAATTTTTCTCTCCCTGTCCCAGTACTGTCCCAGTACTGTCCCAGTACTGTCCCAGTACCGTCCCAGTACTGTCCCAGTACCGTCCCGAAGTCCAATTTCAACCATCCCGAGCGGAACTTGAACTGTCCCAAACTATAAATACTATTTTTTATGTTTTATACACCAACATTACTCTAGATCATTTGTTTTTCTTTGAAATTTATTTGTGTAGGCCAACCAGCCAACCAGCCGTCAAATTAAAATATGACGGCCCGGAACAGACTGGCCGTTTGGGGAAACACCTGAACGTCCCGATGGCCAGTCCGTCCCTGAGTATACACAATACTGTTTATATACAAGTATATCAATTTTCTGACTGACCACTTTCTTGCATGTATAAAATGAAGGACCGTGCCTTCCATAGCAAAACACCTTTATGCATGACAACACACCATCTCATGCTGCAAAGAATACCTCTGTGTCATTGGCTGCTTTGGGCATAAAAGGAGAGAAACTCATGGTGTGGCCCCCATCCTCCCCTGACCTCAACCCTAATGAGAACCTTTGGCACATCCTCAAGCAAAAGAGCTATGAGGGTGGGAGGCAGTTCGCATCAAAACAGCAGCTCTGGGAGGCTATTCTGACATCCTGCATAGATATTCAAGCAGATACTCTCCATAAACTCACAAGTTCAATAGATGCAAGAATTGTGAAGGTGTTATCAAGGAAGGGGTCCTATGATAACATGTAACTTGCCTGTTAAGATGTGTTTGATTGAAATAGCTTTTGATTTCAGTAAATTAATGAATGAATGAAACCTTTATTACCCCGGGGGGAATTTGTTTTGCACTCACGGGAGCCACATTGAACATTGAATAGGCATAGACAACAATAAATAAGGCAAGGCAAGTTTATTTATATAGCACATTTCATACACAATGGCAATTCAAGGTGTTTTACATAAACTATATTTTTACATAAAAATAACAATAACAATAAAAACCACACCAGGTGGCTGATTGGATTGGCTGGTAAGGCACTCTCCCATCTCGTAAAGTATTCTAACAGGGCATTCGCTTGCTCAACTGTATGAACCGGGGTATTTGATTGATGATTTTGACGTATAATAGTTTTAATAGAGAGAGTTATTTTCCTTGAGTAGTTGTTCAACTTTTTCTTTATATTGTCTCTTGCCCTGTTTGATTTTCGTCTGTATTTCCTTCTGAATCAGCTTCCTTCCCTGTCTATCATTTGCTTTAAACTATGGAATCAGATTTGTGCCAATAAAATATAAAACAAAACTTTTAGAATATCAAACAAAAATTACTAACTTATTTAAAAACATATTAATCTCAAAGGCAAAACTTTAAATTTGCAAACAAAACATTTTTGTAGTTGTAAACTATTGGTCTTTTATTTTTTTGATACTTGTAATTTTGTTTACAGTTCCTACAAATTCTTTCACAATGATCCGTCTTTTGCTCTCTCTATCACGTTTGCAGTTTTGCTCCCAGGTTTCTCGTTTACGCTTCCAAACTTTTTGATTGCAATTCTGGCACATACCTCTCGCGGGGGTGGGCCTTACAAGGGTGCATCCCCATTGGCTAAAGAGGTTTTAAGATAGTTCCTTGCCCCGGAAGTTGTTCCGTGCCTTCATCCACGCAATGGGGCTTGCAGCGGACCTTGAAATTATGAATGTAATACTTACCTCACAGCTGTGTACAAATTGTTTTGCTGAGGTCATGTAAAAAAATCTTTTAAGTACTACAGACATTGTTTCCAACTTTGTTGTTTGTACATTTGGACGCAAAATGTCCTCAAAACCTTTACTTTTTTAAACCGGCAAATAAGCAGGACTACTAATCATAACGTTAGAAATCGCCCCGCTTCCATGACA
>JACXGM010013471.1:12904-23073 GCA_016801145.1 Umbra pygmaea | reverse complement strand
CACGAGGACGCCACGCACCCCCGCTCCGGCTCCCCTACTCGCCCGCCCAACAGCTTCACCCATCCGGCCCGCGCCGAACGCGACCCACGCCTTGGGAGCGGCTTGAACCCGTGCCTTGACAGCATCTCCCTTTGCCTTCGTCCGTTTCCATCGACCGACGTGTCTGACTTGATAGTCTGTTCGCTCCACCGCCCTCGACCCTCGCCATCCTGTAGGGTTTTCACTCCGACCACACATAATGTAGCCTCATTCAGCTTATCAACCAGCTAATTATTAGAATCAGGTGTGCTGAATTGGAGTTGAGGTGAAAACAATTAAGAGAGTCTGTAGCTCTCCAGGATTAGGGTTGGAGATGCCTGATCTATAGCATTGTTGACAATGTTTATTCACAATATTAATTCCATACCTGAAGTTTGAAGGATATATGTGATAGACAACTTGGTAGTACAGTATATGTATTGTAGAATTTTATTCAGTACATTGGACACATTTATTTACTACTACTACAATGTTAATTTTACTGAATTGAGCCCTAGAATTGCATTACTCTAAAGTGGCCAACAACAGTTTTAACAATAGCAAAGCACTGGTACTAATTTTTTGGTTCCAAGGGCCCTGTGAAATCTAACATGACATAATGGACTACTGGGTACTAGGAGACTTAATACCAGACTTTAGATCTTCCAGCAGGACAATGATCTAAGCAGTGGTTCTCAAACCTCTCCTGGGGACACCCTCTCATTCCATATATTAGATGTATCCTAGAGCTAGCACACCTGAATCAACATATTAACTAATTATCAAGCCATTGGCTGCTTAAATCAGGTGAGCTAGGTCAGGGCTACGACAAAATTGTGAGACTGTTATTTGGTGCCCAGAAGAGGTTTGATCTAAAGCATTCATTCAGATCCACATGACAGTGGCTTACTGAACCCATAATAAAGCTTTTGTAATGGCAATTCCAGACCACAGAGACATCGAAAGCCTGTGGGGTGAGCTGAAGAGGAGAGTCCACTAGCAGGGGACACTAAAAGATATGGAGAAATTATGGATGGATATATGGAACCATTGCTATGATTACAGTCTATCTACAGTTTGTTTGACTTTGTTTAGTAAAGCAAGTCTTTATCTTGGGTTCCGATACTAAGACTATCTTTAAGAAACAATGTGTATATACTCTTATAGTCCAAAAACAGATTTAGATTGCCCAATTTAAACCTCTTCTGGGGACACCCACATGTCTCTCAATTTGGTTGTAGCCCTGACCTAGTCAAGAGCTTGATAATTATTAGACATCTTTTCAGGTGTGTAATCTGGAATATATATGCTGTACTATATTCAATGACTGGGGGTCGCTAGGGGAGGGGTGAAAACCACTGTGTTAAATCAACATTAAGTTTAGAACATTCTAGTGTCATGATATCTGGGGTAGTTTAGTTTAAGGGACATAGACACCATACATATTCACCCTCCATTGCTAGCATCCACCAAATGAGTCCATCTCTGAGCCCTGTCAGGCAGCCTTGACAAGATGTAATAATTACAAGGATGAACAAATGGAAAATGTTATACAGTCATTCATTTTCAACAGGTTTGTTATCATAGATGTTTGAAGATGTGGAGCTGCTCTGGTTGCTGAATAAAGATTTCCCGTCATCAATAATCACCTTGTTGGAATTGTAGTAGTAGAGGAAGAGAAAGAAGCCTGGAAGAAGAGGTAAGCTCAGTTACTATCAATAGAGAAATAGCATTAGGCAATGGAATTTTCTACAGTCATTTTACATAGAATAAATGAAGCATGTGCTTTCATGGTGTCCTACAATCATGTCTATTAGCACCCCCCACCTTCCAGGTGACACTGATAGCCTGGCGCATGGGGAGGGGATGGAGCTCAGGCCGTAAGTCACTTACGCTCCCACATGCAGGGTGACAGCGCCCCCCAGTGGCTCGGCGATGCGGTGCCGCTGTACAACAGTTCAAGCGTTTGTTTCCGCTCAGCTCCCACAGTCATGAATGTTGCATGTGCAATGCAATCATGTTAACACAGTGAATAATGTGCCATTTCCAAAGTCACAAATACATTTGAAAACTGGATAGTGCTTCCTCAGCACACTGGGGCGTGCTGACTGCCTGTTGTTTCCGATAGGTCTTTTTCACCGTGAATGTTCTAAACAAGGCCTATTAAGGTATGTGTGTGTGTGTGGTCCAGAAGCACGAGATGAGGTTACAGTGTTTAATCATGCATGATTCTGTTTTCTACTCAGATCCTATGATTTCACTGATCCGTGTAGCGCGGTGCTGGTTACGTCAGGGTTTTGGGTTTGATTCCCATGGCGGACCAGTATAAAAAATTTATGATAATTGTATGCGCTCACAACTGTCAGTCGCTCTAGATGAGAGCATCTGCTAAATGATGTAAACGTAAATGCATTAACCTCTCGGCTTACCACTGAATAACTGACTTTGGGTTGAACCGGGACAAGCTGATGTCCACTTTGAACTATGGGTGCGTTTATCCTCTTTTGCTTCCAACAGATATTTTATAAAAATCATTTTTCCACAATGTGAGACCAATATTATTAGAGATGTTACTTCCAGAACAAGCCAGAAGAGAGAACCAGAGGTTCAACACTTGTGTGCACTAAGGTCATTTCGTGAATTTTTTAATCATCAACATGGTTAATAATAGTTGTCAGTTTGTCATCCAAAACTTAAAACAATGGATTTATTTTCCAACATTATTTTAATTTTTAATTTAAATGTCATGCCGAAACTGACTTTGTGTTTGCAAGAATGTTTATCAGAATCACATGTTCCATAGCAAGACGCAAAGTGTACCATGCTACATCTTAAAATGTGAAGATGAAGAACTATCAATACATTTAAGGGTTTGCAGTGTTTTAGTTCTGGGAGGAACCTCTCAGTGATAAACGGGTTGGAGAAAAAACCTTGATAAAGGGGTTCCTAGTAGAACCCTTTATAATGATATCTAACCCTTAAATATTCATCGGACCTATGTAAACGCTGAGAGTGTTAATTTAACACAGGATGTTGATTTAACACCAGAGATTTTGCTGTGTATGTAGGGAATATGTACTGGACCTCATGAACTACCACACTATTAAAATCTTAGCCACTGTTGAGCAATGCCTACCTTGAAAGGAGTTGAGGATGCAGAAGATGTAATAGGATGGTATAATCATGGGCCCAAAGCTAAAGAAAGCAAAGCCCCAAGTAATCCCCAGCAAGAAGAGCAGTCCCAGGATGGTCAGAGTGTTCTTATACGTTGAGTCCTGTTGCCCGACAATATCTGCCTTAGTCTTTGACAGCAGATGGATCTGTCTCACCACAATGATGAATATTGTCAAAGTGCAGACGAACACCAAGGCGTAGTAGCCAATGTTTACTCCATAAAGGACATAAACATCACTGATCCAGCACCTGAAATATACAAAGACAACGCACTGTTTTGTTGCAGTTGATGAGAAAATTGATCGACAGTCATTTATTTTTACAAAAAAACAGACAATTCCAAAAGCATTATTTTTTGCTTACGTGCTCACTTTGTTCCCATCGTCTTGGTTTATAGATATTAATTTGTATGTATTCAGTCCCAGAAGGATTGCGACCAAAACAGCTGGAAATCCTGGAGGAGAACCATTTACAAAGTGTTGAGGCCAGATGCGCAATCGCAATGTTATGATTTGTACAACACGAGAATATAAAACAGATTATGTTGTCTTAACCAGTAGTGAACAATGAGTATTTGAGTACACCAAACAATGACTTTGTTCTCACCCCATCCCATAATGTAAATCTTCAACATATAATGCTTGATGTCGGCGTTGAGTTTTTTCAGTTGTAGAAACAAGTGCACTGCTTCTATGAGGAACCAAGTAAAAGTGGACAACATGGAATAATGCATGACTGCAGCCATGATCACACATGGAACGAGACTCCCCAGGTTTGCAATGGTTTCGTTGGTCAGAAACGTCAGGTCCAGGAAAAACAAAGCCACAAATAGGTTCATAAGTATCTTGGTGGCTGCACTGGATTTGGTTTTGCTGTGCAAACAAAGAAGAACATAGCTTTTTTTCTACGTGTATGGTCAGTTCGCTCATCACGGCCAGTGTGTTTACAGGTTTACTGGTCGTCAATCTCATACAATACGTTTTGTAATGAATTGAGAAAATACCTAAACAGGATGTGCATAAAGATTGCCACTCCTAAGAAGAACATAGAAAGTCCACAGCCGATGTAGGAGATGTAAGTTAAAGCGTTTACATCTGAGGCACTGATGTTCACTGGTGGAGGGGACTGTGTATGACCACAAAGAGGCATAGGAAGTAAACAATAGGCAATAGATGAGATAATAATTGATGGAGAAACTTCAAACCAGAGATGATGGAGAAGAGGTCTCACCAGTAGTATCGCAAAAAAAGATAAATGACTGCACTGGCATGTTATGGAACTTTCGTTCTCCACTGTCTGACAGCCATCTGTGGACCATTTGGGAAGTTTTCCTGAAAGGATACAATATTCAACAATACTTTTTGGAAAATAATAGTATATATTTACTATAATAAATGTGTTCTACACTAAAATAACTAAAGGTTTTGAAAATGTAAAGAAAGTGAAATACCTTCTCCATTCCAAGAATTACAAAATACATTGAATCCCTTCTGTGTAAATAAAATATTTATGCATAAACTTTATTCATATTTTGTAAACATTTTAGTCCAATGATGATTCTGTAACATGGTGTAATGTGTCATTACCTTGTCAACATTTTCATATTTCATGTCAATGGTGTCTGTGAGATTAGCTATGTCTACTCCCATATTGATGCCAATTACTTCACCATTCAGAACCACACTCTTCTTTTCATCCTAACAAAGAGTGTGGAAAGGATGATAATGTGTTAATTGTAGCACGATTCACTTTTATGTTTAATAGCATGTTATAAAATAAATGTTACTATAATATTACAATTATATCAGTTTAAAGCACACATCTGAAAAATTCAGCATTTTCATATTCCAGATTTTTTCATGTTTGTATTGAAATTTTCTTGCATAATATGGAGTTCACTCAATAATGGGCCGAAGGATCCAAATGACACAACGGCAGGAGTACAGGACCCAAAAGCGGACACAGAGACAACTGTAAGCTTAATAGATTTAATAAGATAAGGCAGTTCAGTATTGGGCAATGTCGGCAATAAGTGGTCAGAGGTTCAGGTAGTCCAATAAGGGAAAGGCAGGAGCGTAGTCGTGACTCAGGCTTAGATCGGTTCCCGGGGGTCAAAAGGCTGGCAGTACAAGGGAGTAGGCAGGTTCGTAGTCCTAAAACAGGCAGAGGTTTGAATACCGGGAAAAGACAAAAGACTGGCAGGATTAACAGGTCAAAATATAATGAATGCTAGAACGACAAGTACATGACCAGACGATCAGGCAAATGGCAACAGAATCCAGTGAACTAAATACAAAAAGGAATAATGAGGATAGGGTACACCTGGTGAGTGGAGGAGACATACACACACAGGTGAAACACATTAGGACATTACACAAAATCCTCACCATTTTTCAATTTGGTTTGACATGGGTTGAAATTCTAGATATAATCTTACAGATTTCAAACCAGGTTAAGTGATAATGTTCATTTACATAAAATAAACAAAATAATAAAACTTTAAAACCAAGGTAGGAAAAAGTAATTATCATTTAATTACTGAAAAATACAGTTTCCTTCCATCTTTCTAATCACATCCTGAAAAGTAGGTATTATTGTTCAATAAATGTTTTCATTAAAATTGTAAATAAATTATATCCTATGGGAAACTAAGAATTAGAGTGCTGGTTCTGACAAGAAGTAAGAAAACAAGTACTACTGATGTAGCTCATTCATTATGGTATGGCATATGCAATACACAATGGTTTTCATTTGATTTCTATATTTCTTTAGCTCTGTGCTTTGGTTTATTTTCAGGCTAAAATGGTAACTTCCATCCCAGCTTGAGTTTTCTTGCAAAAGGCAGCAGCATTATTTTACTATTTTATCCAGACAAGTGTCTAGTCTCTATACCAGGGATACTCAGATCTTACCCTATGTGGTTCTCAACTCCGGTCCTGGGGACCCACTGCACTGCATGTTTTAGATGTCTCCCTGCTCCAACACCTATGCTCAAAAATACATGGTAGCCTTAGTGGGGAAGCTATGAGATATCTAAAACATGCAGGGCAGTGGGTCCCCAGGACCGGGGTTGAGGAGCACTGCTCATACACCTCATACTGTTTATATATTTTCTTGGTTCTGCCATCCACTGTTGTGAATTTCCGCAACATTTTCTCTTTCTCAGTTTCTTTGAAAGCTCGCTGATGTCGTTGATAATTCGCTTGGGTGGGAACAAATAGAAACTGCTGAATGTGTTCTGAAATCATGTAAACAACTGCAGTTTAACACATGGGACGTTGGGAAGTTCCTAATTAAGACCAAAATGACCAAGTACAGTGAGTTCATAACTAAACAATTATCTATGAAATGTAGAGAAAGAGTAAAAAATTATTAATTACGGTCACTGGTTTGTCATAAAGTGCCCTTTGCTGGTCATTTTGTTCTTAATTAGGAACTTCCCAAAACTTAATTTTTTTCCTGAACCCAGGAAAGTATTTTTACTTTATCTTTTAGATTTTAGATTTTCTATGGCAACTGTATAATGTATGTTACTTCAGATAATTATCTCTTTTAAATAGCATATATTATATTGTTAGACACCTTTCAGACAGACATTATTTTGGGATGTTTTGTTATTGATCTACAACATAACAAAAACAACAATGCTTTGCAAATGGGCCCAAAACTGAACAATACACCTCTATTGAAATGTTTAAAGAGCGTAAAGTGTTTGAAGTGAAACTGACAGAATTTTTAACAACATGACATTTTATTAGAAAATGTTCAAAAACATCTTCTAAAATAACTTGGGAACCCTTAATACCATTTACTGACAGGCGTTGAAAGAGATTAGATGCAGTTATGGTAAAGGCAGAGTGTGTAGAATTTCATAGAGTGAAAACAGAACTACTTTCTCTTTCAGTACACAGCTTACAAAATCAGTAGAATATATATTTCATGATATTTTAAATACCCTACATTTTGCAGTGCACAATTGGAATGAGTACGTAACAAGTTGTTTTTCCACAGTGGGCGTCAATGTTTCCGGTATATCTTTACTATACAGGTCCTTCTCAAGAAATTAGCATATTGTGATAAAGTTAATTATTTTCCATAATGTAATGATAAAAATTAAACTTTCATGTATTTTAGATTCATTGCACACCAACTGAAATATTTCAGGTCATTTATTGTTTTAATACTGATGATTTTGGCATACAGCTCATGAAAACCCCAAATTCCTATCTCAAAGAATTAGCATATTTCATCTGACCAATAAAAGACGTGTTTGTAATGTATGCTAATTTCTTGAGAAGGACCTGTACAGCTCTGGAAAAAATTAAGAGACCACTGCAAACATTTTTTAAATCAACCTCAATGAAAATCTCTGGAATTTTCTTAAATCAACCTCATTGAAAATCTCTGGAATGTGATATAGTGGAAAATGGATGCTCACAAGCCATAAAAGAAAGCTGGGCTTTTTGAATATTTGCACCAGGAGTGGCATAAAGTCACCCAACATCAATGTGAGGATGGTGGAGAGCGTGCCAAGATGCATGAAAGACAATTATTATCGCTATTGTCACAGTCTCCCTTGTGGGGACTTGACATGCTCATTTTGGGATGCTTCCCTGTGTGTCTTATTTTGATTTCTCTCCTGTGTGAATTGTGTAATTTTGGTTTCCTGCTTCCATGTCACATGACCCTTTCACATGATTTCAGTTATACAATAGATTGTTTTGATTAACCACTCAGTTGCCTACACTTTGTAACCAGTTCTGTATTTACGTATTGTCTTAGTATAGCTCTCGGCCATTGTTCCATGTCAATTTTATTGTATGTGTCGTGTTTCATTGCTGTAGCTATTAAAATATATTATTTGCTGTTTGCCCCTTGTGGCAGAATTATTTTGATAATGTATTTTCTTGATTAAAACACAGTTTGTTTTCACTTCTGGTGTCTTTCTCTAATTTCTCAACCATTTACATTCCACGGACAGCCACAACAGCTACTATCATAATGAGTGTGACAATTATACAATTATTATTAATCCACCAAAATAAATTTCTGAACTCTCCCTGAGTTAACATTACTATTGTGTCGCTATGAATATGAACTTATTTTCTTTGCATTATTCGAGGTCTAAAAACAATGTATCTTTCTGGTTATTTTGACCAGTTGTCATTTTCTGCAAATACAGTAAAACATGACAACATGTTTTTTTGGAATTTGGGGAGAATTTTGTCACTAGTTTATGGAATAAAACAAAAATGTTAATTATACATTTATAATTAGACATTGATGATTTTGCTCTGGCCTTTAAAAAAATTCCAGAGCTGTAATTTACACATTGGGGCACAAATGGCTCAGTGGATGGGGAGTCAGACTTGTAGTCAGAAGGTTGCCAGTTCGATTCCCGACTGAGCCAAATGTTGTTGTGTCCTTGGGCAAGACACTTTACCCTAATTGCTCCCAGGTCGTTGCTGTAAATAAGAATTTGTTCTTAGTCAACTTACCTGGTTAAATAAAGGTTAAATTAAAAAAAAAAATTTTAATTTAAGGCTCTTGTAACATCCGGCCCAAGGTGGGCTGGATTATGGACTTCCTTAAGTTACTTCCCTGTGTGTGATGTTTTGTTTCCCTCTAGTGTCCCTTCAATACATTGCATGGTGTTTTCTGTTCTTCCTGTGTCTGTTTAGGGTCTAGTTCCCGCTCCTTCCTAATATGTTAATTCTATTCCCAGGTGTTTTCCATTGTTCCTCGTTTGGTTTTGTATTTAGCTTGTATGTTTTGTTCAGTCCCCTGTTGGTTATTATTTCCTGCTACTTGTGTTGGTCCGATGCTCTCAGTTATTATATACTTTCGGTCTAGCCCCTCGAGACATTTTTTTTGCTCAGTTGTTGGAATAAATATCATTGATTTTCTAGCAGTCCTTCGCACCTGTCTCATTCCTGTCATAATATCTTGTGGACACGTAACAGAATAACCAACCTCCTTCATGAGACAGCGAAGGAGCAGCCGCGGACCTGAGGAGAGTTCTCCTCTCTCTCTTGGGGGACTACGTTTCGTAGGTGATCTCGACCGGATCAACCTTCGCATCTGTGAGCAGGCCTGGGCTATGGGCTACTCCCCAGAAGACGTAGAATACGGCGCCGATGGAGAAGCCTGTTTTGGTAGTAGCTGGCTGGAGGAGGCAGACAACGGCAAAAAGTCTTCAGCAGCCTTCTCTCCACTACAGCCAGCCCCTCAGGCCGATGCCAAAGCTCCGTTGACCCGGGAGCTCCCCATGGCTACGGACCTGGAGGATCTAATCCTACCACCGCTGCCGGAGTTTGGGGATGACGCAGCCGTGTAGGAAACTGGACCCCCTGTTCACCCGCTGCTGCCGTTCGGACCTCCTGCTCTGTCACTGACGTCCGGACCCCCTGCTCAGCCGCCGCTGACGTCTGGACCCCCTGCGCCACCAGGGCTCCCAGACACCCTGCCTGCGCCAGGCCTCCCAGACACCCTGCCTGTGCCAGGGCTCCCAGACACCCTGCCTGTGCCAGTGCTCCCAGACACCCTGCCTGTGCCAGTGCTCCCAGACACCCTGCCTCTGCCAGTGCTCTCAGACACCCTGCCTGTTCCAGTGCTCCCAGACACCCTGCCTGTGCCAGGGCTCCCAGACACCCTGCCTGTGCCACGGCTCCCAGACACCCTGCCTGTGCCAGGGCTCCCAGACACCGTGCCTGTGACAGGGCTTCCAGACACCTTGCCTGTGACAGAGCTTTTAGGCACCCTGCCACCAGGACCCACTGTTTTGCCTGTCCCTGAGCTCTCTGCCATGCCTGTTCCCGGGCTCTCTGACCGCCCTGTTCCAGGGCCCACTGAACTGTCTGTCCCTCCTTACCCCGGGCCCTCTGTCCCTCCTGACCCCAGGCCCTCTGTCCCTCCTGACCCCAGGCCCTCTGTCCCTCCTGACCCCGGGCCCTCTGTCCCTCCTGACCCCGGGCCCT
>JACXGM010013471.1:0-12804 GCA_016801145.1 Umbra pygmaea | reverse complement strand
GGCGCTCTGTCCCACTTGACCCCGGGCCCTCTGTGTTGCCCACCCAGGTGTGGTGGGCTTATAGAGGCGGCTCTGTAACATCCGGCCCAGTGTGGGCTGGATTATGGACTTCCTTTTAAGTTACTTCCCTGTGTGTGATGCTTTGTTTCCCTCTAGTGTCCCTTCAATGCATTGCATGGTGTTTTCTGTTGTTCCAGTTGTTCTGTGTCTGTTTAGGTTCACGTTCCCGCTCCTCCCTCATATGTTAATTTTATTCCCAGGTGTTTTCCATTTTCCCTCATTTGGTTTTGTATTTAGCTTGTATATTTTGTTCAGTCCCCTGTTGGTTATTATTTCCTTCTACGTGTTCTTGTGTTGGTCCGATGCTCTCAGTTATTATATACTTTCGGTTTAGCCCCTCGAGGCAGTTTTTTTTTGCTCAGTCGTTGGAATAAATATTATTGATTTCCTAGCAGTCCTTTGTGCCTTTGTCATTTCTGTCATAATATCTTGAGGACACGTGACAGCTCTGCTTTAACCACGCATAGTGTAGGTACTTATTATCTGACATACACGTACATATCTTTTTCAGAATTTTTTAAATATCAAGAACTACAGTTTTTACAATGTTTGTAAGTTGGTAATTTGAAAGAGAATGTTTTCCTTTTTTATGACTAAAATTCTACAAATAGCACATTTAAAGGGTTACTCTCAAAAAAATTGAAATATGTTTTGTAATTACATGTAGTTACAGTGAAATACATTAACTATAATCTTTATTTTAAATGTCCATTGCAATTTTATATATTGTATACATGTTTTAACATCGTATGTTCACTTCTGAAACATTTTAAACAGGGGGTCAATTCCACTTTAAATTATGGACATTCTGAAATGTTGTGAACATTTTTTCCCAAAGGGGAGATTAACCTAATGGTATATAATTAATAATCAAGGACTTGGGACTACAGATTGTAGTTAAATGTTTTCTTCCCAAGATTCCATATTTCAGGCCTATTTTGTGATGTTTGCCACTTTCATTGCTGAATAAGTAAAACATTGTGAAATGACATGTTATATGGAACCAAGAGCATTGAGTGGTTGAATTACATGTAGAGATGTCTAACACCAAGTTCAGGTTCAGGAATTATAACAAATGTAAATAAGTCTAACTGCTACATCTCACAATATGGTCACATAAAGAGCAAATTCATGTGAATAAGTTAAAGGTAATATCTGTAGAATTTGGTACCTTGGGATCATAACTACTGGTACTTTCTCTTTCTGCGATCAGCTTACAAAAGCAGTCCAAACTGTATTTCTGGATATTTAACAAAATATTAAAATCAATTTAGATGGAACAATGATTCCCTACATTAATCAGTGCATATTTTGCCATTTAAAAAGGAATTGCATGTTTCCTATGTTTGGCAATGGGCAAATGCTGGTACGTCATTGATATGAAAAGTTGTGTTTTTGTGTTTAGCAAAGCACTTCATAGCATTGGGAATCATTTTAACATATACAGTACAATCACCAGCCACTTCATTAGTAACATATGCTCAACTGCTCATTAATGCAAATTTCTAATCAGCGTGGCTGCAAGTGAATGCATTTAGGCATGCAGACATGTTCAAGACGATCTGCTGAAGTTCAGACCAACCACCAAGATTGGGAAGAACTTTAGACATGGCATGGTTGATGCTGATCTAGTATATTTTCCTGCACAACCATCTGTAGGGTTTACAGAGAGTGGTCTGAAAAAGAGAAAATATCCAGTGAGCGGCAGTTCTCTGGGCAAAAATGCCTTATGGCAGAGGTCAGAGGAGAAATGCCAGACTGGTTCAAGCTGATAGAAAGGCAACAGTAACTCAAATAATCACTCAATACAACCAAGCAGACGATCCTCTCAGAATGCACAACAAATCGAACAATGAAGCAGATTGACTACAGCAGCAAAAGACCACACTGGGTGCCACTCCTGTTAGCTAAGAACAAGGAAACTGAGGCTACAATTTGCACAGGCCCACCACAATTGGACTGTAGAAGATTAGAAAAATGTTGCCTGATCTGATGAGTTTCGATATCTGCTACTACTTCCAGATGGCAGAATCAGAATTTGGCATGAACAACATGAAAGCGAAGATCAATTTTGCCTTGTATCAAGGGTTCAGGCTGGTGGTGGTTTTGTAATGTTGTGGGAGATATTTTCTTGGCACACCCTCAGTACCAATTTTTGCGTTGTTTGAATGCCATAGCCTATCTGCGTGTTGATGCTGACCATGTGCATTCCTTTATGACTACAGTGTACCCATCTTCTAATGGTTACTTCCAGCAGGATAATGCGCTGTCACAAAGCTCACGTCATCTCAAACTGAGTTCTTGAACATGACAATGATTTCACTGTACTCAAATGGCCTCCACATTTACAAGATCTCAATCCAATCAAGCACATTTTGGATGTGGTGTGTTGAGAAGTATTTCTATATAATCATGTTTAAATATAGTTTGAACACTTTAGAATGGTATTACTAGATGAGAGAGTTATATGGCTATAGTTAAGGGCCTTTTTTGGAAGATTCTAGAACATATAAGACAGACAGGGAGAAGCTTAAGGGTCAAGCCAGATAAGACTTTCCTTTAGGAGAGTAGACGAAGGAAGCAAGGCCAAGGATGACGTAGGACAGAGAGAGAGCCCTTACAGTTCTTATATTATAACATCACTTAAGCATTAGCTTATGGCTTAGGACTTCTAACTTCTAACTCTGTTATATATTAGACAGCTTATAACTATATGATCTATTGTAGGTTAGACTGTGATTCCATCACAGGTCTAATACATGGAGATGCCATTCAGACTAATAGAACAGGATATTTTACTGACAGGACATTAGACAGATAAGGTGTACTGAGTTATTCAGAAACGAGTGCACTATGTAGTATTGATAATGTATGTTCAGACACTCAAGGTTAGGAGCAGTGGCCTGGACATTAAAAGATAGTGAACCTACATATATAGAAGTTAAGGTGACCGGCACATGTTCACACATGAGACAGTCACGAGTTGAGGAGAACTTTCTAGAAGGTATGTTAACAACAATGCAAAGGGTATATAAGTCAGTTCCATATGACCACTCGGGGCATTTTCCAGAACACGTCTTGATGCCTTGTTATGATGACCCTGTTTCCGTAACGAGAAGTACTTTATTAAACATTCTATTATCAACCGCAACCTGACTCCTGAAACCATCATTTCAACAAGATCTTACCAGCCTGAAATTCACCATCTATCAGGTGGAACAGGAGATTCGCATCATGGCTGTGCAGCTGACAAATGTGCAGTCTCTGCGTGATGCAATAATGTCAATATGGACCAAAATCTCAGAGAAATGTTTCCAGCACATTGTTGAATCTATGCCACGAAGAGTGAAAGCAGTTCTGAAAGCAAAAGGCGGTCCAACTAGGTACTAGCCAGGTTCCTAATAAAGTGGCCGATGAGTGTGAATCGCTTGTTCCATTTCTTTTATATCAAGGAATACAGTTTACAGTGTTTATAAGCTAGTCACTGAAATAGAAAGTAGTTCCATAGTTGTGGATAAAAAAGTAAGTTTACCTGGCTCATGCTGGGAAATACAAGAATCCCAACAAAAGTGCCATTTTGCCGAAGTGCCATGTTATAGGACTCATTTGACACACGTATAGTTCGATTGAAATTTGTATTCAGACCACTGTTGCTTGACACAATCTACAAAGAAAGACAAGTATAATGACAGTTTATCATTCAGTACAAATGTCTTGAAATTTAGTTAAAATATCGCGATATTTAGTATCTTTATTCTAACTAATCAAACTTCCTCTGATGAACATGCCACACCACTTACATATATACCCTCCTTGGGGGAAATGCCATAGTTGATGTCTTTGGTGTTGTTTTCATTCAATATTTGAACTATTCCTTTAACGTCACCCATGGAAATCGCTGCCGTGCTGGCATTTCCCAGTTGCTTAGACACCAAGGATAGATTATTCAAAGCCTCACTGTCATATAGAGAAAACACAAATATAGGAAATTTATAGGAGATCCAAATTGGCCATGCTCTATTATTTCCCCTGAACACAACATTTGTTCCACCAGAAGATTCTGTGTTGCCACTGGCCACATACTACCCAGCAAAATCACCAGTGTTAAATCAACTCTGAGAGTGTTAAAGTAACACTGGTGATTTTTTAAAAGTTAACACTGGTGATATTGCTGTGTACAGTTTTAACAGGAGTCCCAAAGTGGGACTCCTGTTCCATATTAACTTAGATAATGGACTCTATGTTATTAGGTATTCCGTTTATTGTGGAGATCTTTGTTTTATATATATGCCAGTGCTTATGTACTGTTGTTTTAGGTTTTCAATAGAATGTATTATTTGAAGGTTCTATTATGTGTTATTGGCGCCTTCCTCTCTTTCACCTGGTGCTGATTGGGGACTGGGTTGATCGAATATTCCTAATCACTTTCAGCTGGTTGGCTCAGTCCCTATATTAGTCCAGGTAAATGAGGGGAAGGTGCAGTTCATTGTTAGAATGTCACTATAATGTATGTTGCTTGTTATTTGGAAGGTGATCTGGGAAATACTGCAGCTATTGAATGAAGAGTTGTGATAAGCGAGTCGCTAAGTTTGTAAGTCACCCGCGCTGTAATTATGTTTTAGCCAACATCGTTCGTGCTACTGTTTTTAAGAGCACGTAGGCTATATATAAATCCGTGGTACACTCTCACTTTAGCTGTACCCTGCAACCTACTATTCCTGTACTGCAGGGTTCAGCAACTCCGGTCCTGGAGGGCCGAAACACTTCTGATTTTTGGTTTCTCTTTCTAATTAGGGGCAGGTTTATACCTGGGAAAGCAGGTGATTGCAATTAACTACTAGGTAAAATAAAAAATCTGAAGTGTTTCGGCCCTCCAGGACCAGAGTTGCCTACCCCTGCTGTACTGTTTCCCGGACAGTCTACAATAAAGCTTGCAAACAACCACCCTTTATCTGCCCGCCGCTCTCCTTCTCTTAACACATGCCTAAACTGTGACAACAGTGTTACTGTATTGTTGGTTGTGCTTCTTAAAGTCATAATACTTACCTTGCCAAGGCAGAATCTATCATGCCACTGAAGTTGTGTAAAATTATGGTTATATCTGGCTTCTGCACAGGCTTGAGACATGTCCAACATGTTGTTAGATTCAGTGAGATAATAAATGTATCCGCGATCTCATCTCCAAGTCCTTAAAAATAAACACAATTAATTTATCTTAGACCACTTTTTAATGCCCAGCATGAATTTCATTATCAGAGTAACAAGCACAGTAGAGTATAAATAAATGTATATTCATAGTATGCAGTGTATGTATTTTAATGAACTGTACCTTTGCAGTGTTCTTCACTATATTGTGAAAGTTCATCACAAATTATCTTTGTCAGATTGCCTTTTATATAATTAAAAAAGCACATGGGTAAATCATACTGAAATTAAATTTGTAATGGTAACAAATAAAGATGAGCTGTAAAATCTCCTGCTGTTCTCATCACTGGTTGTTAGTTATGTCAGTACAGGTACAGTATGTTTGATCTATTATGAACCAGCAGAGGGCAATATATAGCAGGTATTGAATGTGAGACATGAAACTTGCAAGCAAGCCTACTGTAGTCCTGTCCTCAGTGGCTGCGATGGCATGGCTTTGTTATCTAAATAACTCTGAATATATTCTATTCATTAATACAATTTTGAAAACATATAATGGAAAAAATTATAGCATATACTACACCTGTGGGACAAGAATTTGATGGATAACATGATGTATTTTTTCCCAGTGGAAAATATAGTGTGATTTTTTGCTTGTCTTTAGAAGTGTTTTTTAGAGTAATGAAGCCTGAGCTGTCATTCTTCGTCATGAACTCTAGTTTACAGTTGGGTATTCCTGGACTACATCCTTCAAAAGCACAAACAGCATTACAACAAAATTTTGAAAAAATTAATTTGAATCATTTAATTTATAACCATAGCTGGACTCTGCAACAGTGGTCACACTGTAGATCAACAAATCCGACAGACTATACCTTACCTGAAGAATGTGTGTTTTTCCCAATGGATAGGATACAGAGCCCCTCATATATACAATTCCCTTTCCATTCTAAAAAGAAGAATATATATTTTAAAGCTGCTGTCACATGAGTATACATTTTGCCAATATTTCACACCGTACTTAGAAATGATTAGTCATACTGTACCTGAACAGTTAACCTGAGTTTCACATGCACCCCCTTTTTGAATGACTCCTGAATATGTGTCATTGTTCACTATCACCAGTTCACAACCTGGACAGACATCATAAAACCATAGCTGATTGAAATTAGTTGTTTAAACATAACATATATCTTGGTTATACAGTACTGTGTAAGTCTTGGGTCACCTTAGAGTATGTCTAAAGTGATTGTTTGGACAGAAAGTCTTTATTTGCTAAGAAAAAGCTACATACTTTCAAATGTATTCAAGCTGTCATGACAGGGATTTTGACATGTTGTGGCAGAAGACTGTGAACTATATTTGTTTATTTGGGGAAATGTGTTTAAGAGACTATTGACTTTATATGCTGTGTGTAAATATTTGAGTTTTGTATAGGAGGCTTGCACCACCTTCTGGACACTCAGGTTATAGGTCCTTTACTCATGTGTATAGCCTAATACAGTAAGCAAGACATTGTAACGTCCTACCCAGGGAGGGTAGGTGTTTCCAGTCTGTCATGGACTTTATCATTTGGACTATTTCCTGAGTGTTGTTATTCTGTGTTTATTGCGATTTGTTTCCTTGGCTGCTTCCTTAGTTTTACGTATAAGGCAAGGCCCGTTATATATGTGGGGTCTGTGTGTGTGTATAGGTGCAGTCACTTCCGGGTCATGACACCTAGTACCTTCTAAGAGTTTTGGCCATCTCTATGGATAGTAATTACGCACACAGGTGCACTGGGTTGCCACCTATCACTTGTGTATTTAACCCGGGTCCTATGTTCATTTAGCCTGGAAAAATCCAGACCCAAATCCGGAGGATTTAAGGGTCTGGGATCTAGTAATGAAAATGACCCAGCTCGAGGGGCGGCACCAAGTATGCATTTGAAAATCTCCTTGTACACAATTGGATAACACTACGACCTATCACCAGTGGTTTTTCGCTAAGCACCTATGGCGAAGCTAACTGGTAGGTTAAACTCTTGCCGTATCAGTTCGACAAAACAGCAAAAACGTCCTTCTTAAAAAGGAATGATTCGAGCGCCGTCTTCTGTTCCTCTTTTAGACAAAAAGCCAACTCTAACTCGTTCATTTTAGTGGCCAAAGCCGTTTTAAACAACTGGTGTTATTGCGATCTTACAATGTTTACTAATGACTTTGCGGTCGCAGCGCTGTCGTCATCTGTTTAACACTCCTCTGGCACGCCTATATCAGATACACCGATGTGATTGGTGCAGCTCGGCAACAAGGGCATATTTAATGAGCAGAATTACTCGGTGCCAGAGTAACTTGCTGAGCAAATTCAAATTGTGCTCTCGCGAGAACTCTGGATTTCCAGGGTAATGTTCATTGGGTTGTTGGTTATTGTTGACGTAATGTGTCCATATGCCTGCGTTACTTGTACGTATCCGTCAAACCTGGATCCCTTTGTTTCATATGGAATAAAAACTCAAGGTCCTGCATCTGTTTTTTTCATCCTTCCGACTACACGTTATAGACATAGCTGATTATAAGTGGTTAATTTCCACACACATGAGGGTGGTATTCACAGTGCTTCACTTTTTCCACATTTTTCTATGTTACACCCGTATTCTGAAAAATTCTACAAACAATAGCACATAATGACAACGTGAAAAGAATGAGTTTTATTAATAAAAAATACAAAAATGAAAAAAACACATGTACATAAGTATACACAGCCTTTGCCATGACACTGAAAATTAAGCTCAGGTGCATCCTGTTTCCACTGATCATCCTTGAGATATTTCCACAACCGGATTGAAGTCCACCTGTGGTAAATTCAGTTGATTGGACATAATTTGGAAAGGCACACACCTGTCTATATAAGGTCCCACAGTTACCAGTGCATGTCAGAGCACAAACCAAGCAATGATGTCTAAGGAATTGTCTGTAGACCTCCGAGACAGGATTGAGACACAGATCTGGGGAAGGGTACAGAAACATATTTGCAGCATTTAAGGTCACAAAGAGCACAGTGGACTCAATCATCCGTAAATTGAAGAAGTTTGGAACCACCAGGACTCTTCCCCAGCCGAACTGACCAAGAACGCGATGGTCACTCTGACAGAGCTCCAGTACTTCTCTGTGGAGAGAGGATAAACTTCCAGAAGAACAACCATCAATGCAGCACTCCACCTATCATATCTGCATGGTAGAGTGGCCAGACGGATGCCACTCCTTATTAGAAGGCACACAAGAGCCCGCCTGGAGTTTGCCAAAAGGCATCTGAAGGACTCCCAGTCTATGAGAAACAAAATGCTCTGGTCTGATGAAGCTAATATTGAACTATGTGGCCTGAATGGCAAGCATCAATTCTGGAGGAAATCAGGCACTGCTCATCACCTGGCCAATACCATCCTAGAGTGAAGCATGGTGGTGGCACCATCATGCTGTGGGCATATTTTCAGCAGCAGGAACTGGGAGACTAGTCAGTATCGAGGGAAAAATGAATGCAGCAATGTACAGAGACATCCTTGCTGAAAATATGCTCCAGACTGTGATGAAGGTTCATCTTCCAACAGGACAACGTCCATAAACACACAGCCAAGATAACAAAGGAGTGGCTACAGGAAAACTCTGTGAATGTCCTTGAGTGGCCCAGCCAGAACCCAGACTTGATCCTGATTGAACCTCTCTAGAGAGATATGAAAGTGGCTGTGCACCAACGCTCCCCATCCAACCTGATGGAGCTTGAGAGGTCCTGGAAAGAAGAATGGGAGAAACTGCCAAAAAATAGGTGTGCCAAGCTTGTTGCAACATACTCACCGAAGGGCCCGAAGGGCTGCAGCATCTGCCGTGAAAGAGACAAAGTAGCGAGTGTGGGAGAAGTTTGGAGAAGACATGTAGAAGGACTTTCGGTCGGCAACAAGGTGTTTCAGGAAAACGTTTTGCCACCTCAGGAGCGGGAAGTGGGGAACCATCTGATTATCAAATACTTACAGCCAAACTAAAGGAACGTGTCTTGACGATGGAGGCCTGTGTCGGAGGTGCATTGAATTAGGACTGATTGGCATGTCGTCCTTGTGGCATTCCAGTGCGGCTGAGTTGGCGCAGGAGCTCGCCAAAATTCAAGAATTTCCATTTCTTGACGTTGCAATAAAATACCTTCATCCAAAATCTAGACACTCATTACAGGCTATGGGAATCCACGGGAGGAGCTCAATTCGGAGAGGCACAGGCTGTTTGCTCTATCTTTTTTCCCAACACGGAGAAAAGGCAGCCTTCAGGCTCCCATCACCACTATATGGGACCGTGTGAACTGGTTTGGGTACACTCCACCAATGTGGCCTTATCAGGGCTACCCACAGGCCATGCTAACCACCACGCTGGAGCCCTGGACCTATACCTACTGGGATGAAGATTTGGAACTGTTTTCCTCTGATGAGTCTGTAGAGGACTGTTGTCTCCCCAATAATTTTCTTGGGAGGGGCTATGTGATTTGTAGTAAGGCCAGTTTACCTGCAGGAGAGACCACTACAACCCCATTTACCAGCAGGTACAGCCCTTTCCAAATAGGAGCAGTCAGGGCAGGCGCCAGTAGCTCTATCAGGGGCTAGCATTACGCTGCGTCCTCCTCCGGAGTTTGAAGACTCTGCACTGGAGTCTACAGGGCCCCCCTCTGAGCTGGAGTCTACAGTGGTGGCCTTTGGAGGGGGGTACTGTCATGCCCAGTCCAGTGTGGGCTGGGGTGGCATGAACTAAGATATGGACTCATTGGGCCCTATCTTGCACCTATCTGCGCAATGCAGCGCAAAGTCTGAACGCAAGTGTCTTTGCTAGTTTAAGACCATGCAGTTGTCATTTTCCCGTCAGGCGCCCACGTTGTTTAAATAGCAAATGCACCTGCACCCATATTTGCGCCCATGGGAGTGCCGGTTTAACAGGGAGGTGTGTTCAGGATAATTCTGGGTGTATTTCTATCTTGAGGCATCGGAAAGTGATCGAACAAAAACCTGGTCTAAAGTCAATGGCGCAGCACGTCATAGTTATTTTAACTGCAAATTAGTTAAATGCATCTATGGCATAGGCACAGCGCATGCACACTATGCTTGTTGCACACACACAGGGAAGCACAGCAGCACACGAACATGCAAAAGATTACAAATAAAAATATTACTGTGCAAATCCGCCGTCATAATAGCAATGCACGAAAGGTACAAACGCGCCTGGCTCTTAAAGGGAATGGGAGATGAATCTCTGATTGGTTTATTGCATGTTACGCCCAAAACACGCCTATGAATTAATGAAGACACTTAGTACAACCCTTTTTGACCATGCGCCCAAGGCATGGAACCTTTTATCCACTGTCAAAATAGCAAAACTGGATTTGGACACGCCCAAATCGTACTTGCGTCATGCGCTTCACGCCATGCGCTTAGATGGTTAAAATAGGGCCCTCTATGTATAATGTTTATTTAGATTTATTTTATGTTTTATATCCAGTCGAAAGCACTGTGGTTATATTTTATCATTATCCCTTTAAACTCTGGAAGAATTTTAAGTTATTGAAAAGTTGTAATTCATTTTCCCTCCCTCATAAAATTAATCAGGTATCTGGTCTAATCACTGATAAGTTAGATATCATGAATGCTTTCAATGAACATTTTATCTCGGCAGGCTATACTTTTGAAAATGTTTCTCAGTTATACCAACCTCAAAGTGGCCTGGATAACCTGGAAGTTGATTCAACTGAAGTAGTTAAACAGGGGTTCTCTTTTAGGCAACTTTCTGTTGAGGAGGTTTGTGAAGCCTTGCTTGCCCTGATGTCAGGGATAATGTGGGGCTGGTAATTTAGAGCCCAATCTTTTAAAGTGTGCAGCTTTCCACAGTTGGCATAAATTGACCTTGTCCACTGGAACGATTCCCAAAGTATGTAAATGTGCGCATGTGTTGCCTCTTCATAAGGGTGGAAATCTTGCTATTCTTGATAATTACAGACCCATTTCAATGCTTCCCTGTTTATCAAAAAATATGGAAAGATTAGTAAATGTACAGCTTCCTTCCTATTTAGCTGAGAAAATTATCCTAAACACAAATCAGTCTGGCGTCAGACCTGGGCATAGCTCTATTTCCGCAACCACGCTAGCTTTGAACGCTAGGATGTGCTGTGCTACAATGTTTATTGACCTATCCAAGGCATTTGATACTGTAGACCATGACATATCGCTAAGTAAATTGTCCTCTATAGGTCTTGACTCCACTGCTTGTGATTGGTTCAGCCCTAAATCACATTAAATACGTTCTGAGGGAACTATTTTGTAAAACCGAAATATGTCAAATATGAACGTATGAGAGGTTCAATTACGTTTGTAGGGAACTAAATTGAACACTCAAATAACGTTCAATATGAACATTAGAAGATCATGACGTAGCATGTAAATAGCATAGTTTTTGCTAGGGCGGAGGTCGGGGATGGTGGACGGGCGTATAAATCCGCGACTTGCATGCCAGTGTTCGCGAGGTCAAATCCAGTCCGGAAATTTTCTGTTTTGTTCTACAGACACGCGATTGTCGGTTTTTGTAATGTTAACCCTAACCTTAATTCTAACCTTAACCTCAGTAACGTCATATCTAACCTTAACCGTTAGTAACCTCATGCCTAACCTTAACCGTTACTATCCTCCTACCTAACCTTAACTGTGAATGTTGCAATATAATTTCGAACGCTATGGAATGTATGGAATGTACCGGAGCAACGTAATTCAAGTACAAATATAGCCTAATAACAAAACGTGCAGTTCAAACGTAAAAACACCCTAAATAGGTTGGCATAGAACGTAATTTAGGTTTTCTAAATAGTTTCCTGAGAACGTAATTTGGGATAAATTCTGAGATTTACGGTTGGATTGGTTTTGTGATTATCTTAATGACCGAACATAGGCTATTGTTTCTGACGGAGCCAAGTCTAATTTTCTTGAGGTACGCAAGGGTGTTCCACAACATTCCATCTTAGGACCTCTTTTTTTTACTCGTTATATAAATGACATTGGTCTGTCCACTAAAGGCTGTACCTCCCACTTATATGCAGACGATACAGTTATCTACTCTATAGCCCCCTCTTGCAGTTCATGGAGATTTGTGGGATACACATCCAGGGCACGAAGCTCCCGTACCACTACATCCCAAAAATGCTCTATTGCAGGGCCGGCTCTAGGTTATTTGGTGCCCAAGGCGAGAGTGCCCTCCCCCGCCCCCCCTCTTGAAAAAGCAACTCCACAGTTATTCCATAGTTATTCATTTTTTATTTTAAATGTTCACACAACAACTCTTTAAAAGCAACAACCTTAAACGTGCAATATGTAATTTTTGGCCGCCAGGGGACTCTCAATCAAAACAATGGCAAAAGATGTACTTGGATGACGTCGGGAGGTTGCGTGGGATCATGGGTTTTGTTATCGTCGTCAATGACAACCTTCCAATCTAGCGTCTCCGGCAGAAAAAATGTTCACTGACAAAGTAATATATTGTTAAAAAAATTATAACTTTATTCACGTTATGTTTGGCGGCTCCCTGGAACTTAGAACAACTAGAGCAGTCA
>JACXGM010013470.1:0-23090 GCA_016801145.1 Umbra pygmaea | reverse complement strand
ATGAGACCTGTAGCCTGTCCCGTTTCCATTTGCGTTCTGCCTTTCTACAGACTTGTCTTTGGTGACGAGTGTCAGAGTTATGCCACATTTGAGATTTTGGTTTGCATTTGAAAGGCTTTAGGGGAGCAGTTATATTTATAACCCTAAGCCAAGCAGAGTTTAGAAGGCTGAGATGTTGGTCTACATCCAGATCAGGCAGAGGTTGTTCTAGGTGCAACTGTGAGCAGAGTTCAGTAAAGCACAGTTCGAAATTAGTGCTAAACTGTGAGGAGTAGAACCGTGACAATCTAATGGGTGCAACAGTGAGCTGGGAGAGCTCTGGGAGGGACAGAGAGAATAAAATCGGTTTATGATCAGAAAGCACTGAGTCTGAAAAAACAACGTCAGTCACATCAAGTCCATAGGATAATATGAGATCCAATGTGTGGCCCTTGATATGGGTGGAGTTTTAAATCCACTTTGATAGATTAAAGGCAGCAATTAGATTAATAAACTCCTGGGCCAAGGGATTTGAGGGGCAGCACACATGGATATTAAAATCACCCACCAACAGAAAGCGGTCATAGTTTGTGGCAATATTGCCAACAAACTCCGTAAAATGCTGAATAAAATCCTTATTAGAGTGAGGAGGGCGATAGATCACCGCTAAACCTATAGGACCGTTCCAGTCAAGGTGGAGGAATTGAGCTTCAAAGCTTGAAAAATGCGCTATGTGGACAAGCCGGCAGGGTGAAGAGAGAGAGTTACTTAAAATTGTTATGATCCCGCCCCCACGTCCACTAATGTGAGGAGAGTTAAAAAATGTAGAGGTCGGTGGAACCAGTTCTGAGAAGGGAGTTAAGTCGCCAACCTTTATCCAGGATTCTGTGATGAACATAAAATCCAGGTTGAGTGAAGAGTAAAAATCATTTAATAAAGGTTTTATTCACCACAGAGCGGGCGTTTATAAGCGCCATCTTCGGAGGATGAATTGAAGCGTAAGATGAGGACGCTTTTCTTAATGAGCGGAGATTTCCGATATTAGCACCTTGCGGCCGAGAGTGGAGACTACTTTGGAGAGCAGCCCGAGTAACATGACTCTGAAACCGGGGGAAAACAGGACGGAGCCAACGATACACCGCACCCCGCACTTGCCAGGCAGCAGGGATGCCACAAAGCGAGATACCAGTCCATAGGTAAGCCTTCAGTTTGGCAATGTATCCTCCGCAGGTTCCTCGTCTCTTTTTTCTCTTTCTCCGTGGGGAGATGAGCTGCCAGCGGTGGACAACGTGCAGGGAGATCGGTCGGAGAGGCTCGTGAGATTTGAAGCAAGGACAGTCCACGTCGAAGGATTGGGAGTTTGTGAGTGAGTCCACAGCAGAGAGCCGGATGTCAAGTAGAGTTTGTCGGGCGTAGACCAGACGTGTGGCGCAGGAGACAGACACAGTTAGCGAACAGAGGACATGCCAGGAGAGCAACAGACGGCAGGCCAAACACACAGGCGCCATCTTCCCCGCCATCTTGAACTGAGGTGACGAGGGTTTGTGCCCCAGGCAGTTATTTCAATTTCACTACTTCTTCAGCGGTTCTTCAGCGGTTCTTTGAGGTGCTTAAGGTGCTATATGGGGCCTCTTGTGGTTCTACAT
Organism: Umbra pygmaea; assembly: GCA_016801145.1. NCBI lineage: Eukaryota > Metazoa > Chordata > Actinopteri > Esociformes > Umbridae > Umbra > Umbra pygmaea. The sequence continues at coordinate 21,465 of JACXGM010013470.1, read as the reverse complement.
GGCACCATTTTTAAAGATAGGTGCTATATAGCACTTAAAGTGGTTCCCCTATGATTACAAGCCATGAACCACTTTTAGTGCCTTTTGTTTTTAGAGTGAAGACCACAGGCACAGTTCTTGTTAAGGCCAGAAATGGCAGGTCAAGTAAAATAGGCACATGAGGTCTAGCATTGTCTTGCATTAGGAGGAACCCAGGGCCAACCGCACCAGCATATGGTCTCACAAGGGGTCTGAGGATCACATCTCGGGACCTAATGGCAGTCAGGCTACCTCTGGTGAGCACATGGAGGGTTGTGCGGCCCCCCAAAGAAATGCCACCCCACACCATTACTGACCCATCGCCAAACCGGTCATGCTGGAGGATGTTGCAGGCAGCAGAACATTCTTCACGGCGTCTCCAGACTCTGTCACGTCTGTCACATGTGCTCAGTGTGAACCTGCTTTCATCTGTGAAGAGCACAGGGCGCCAGTGGCGAATTTGCCAATCTTGGTGTTCTCTGGCAAATGCCAAACGTCCTGCACGGTGTTGGGCTGTAAGCACAACCCCCATCTGTGGACGTCGTGCCCTCATACCACCCTCACGGAGTCTGTTTCTGATCGTTTGAGTGGACACATCCACATTTGTGGCCTGCTGGAGGTCATTTGCAGGGCTCTGGCAGTGCTCCTTCTTGCACAAAGGCGGATGTAGCATTCCTGCTGCTGGGTTGTTGCCCTCCTAGGGCCTCCTCCTGATGTACTGGCCTTTCTCCTGGTAGCGCCTCCATGCTCTGGGCACTACGCTGACGGACACAGCAAACCTTCTTGCCACAGCTTGCATTGATGTGCCATCCTGGATGAGCTGCACTACCTGAGCGCCTTGTGTGGGTTGTAGACTCTGTCTCATGCTACCACTAGGGTGAAAACACAGCCAGCATTCAAAAGTGACCAAAACATCAGCCAGGAAGCATAGGAACTGAGAAGTGGTCTGTGGTCACCACCTGCAGAACCACTCCTTTATTGGGGGTGTCTTGCTAATTGCCTATAATTTGCACAACAGCATGTGAAATTGATTGTCAATCAGTGTTGCTTCCTGAGTGGACAGTGTGATTTCACAGAAGTGTGATTGACTTGGAGTTACATTGTGTTTGTTTAAGTGTCCCTTTATTTTTTTGAGCAGTGTATGATGTCATTTTTAATTATTTGAAACTCTGGTAAAAATGGTGGCAAAGGATGGTGAGAACAGTCAAAAAAAGCCCACAGACCACCTCCAAAGATCTACAACATCATGTTGCTGAAGATGGTGTCACTCTGCATCGTTGAACAATTCAGCACACTTTGCACAAGGAGAAGCTGTACGGGAGAGTGATGCAGAAGAAGCCTTTTCTGCACATACACCACAAACAGAGTCGCTTGAGGTATGCAAACGCACATTTGGACAAACCAGATTCATTTTGGTAGAAGATGCTGTGGACCGATGAAACAAAGATGGAGTTATTTGGTCATAACAAGGAGCATTATGCATTGCGGCAAAAGAACAGAACGTTCCAAGACAAAGAGTTTCTACCCACCGTACAATTTGGTGGAGATTCCATCATGCTGTGGGGCTGTTATCCAGTGCCAGTACTGAAAATCTTGCTAAAGTTGAGGGTTGCATGTATTCCACTCAATATCAGCCCATACTTGAGAACAATGTAGAGGAATCATTCACAAAGTTGAAGTTACACAGATGCTTGATATTTCAACAAGACAACAACCCAAGACACTGCTCAAAACCTATGGAGTTGTAGGCACTGGTGTGAGGGGCGAAGCCACGGGAATGGAGGATGGAGTTGTAATCTACGGTAGGAATATATGCAGACGAACAAGTACAATGTTCTGGAATGGCCATCCCAGTCTGCAGACCTGAATATCATTGAAAATCTGTGGGGTGATTTGAAGCGGGCTGTCCATGCTCAGCAACCATCAAACCTAACTGAACTGGAGATGTTTTGCAAGAAGAAATGGTCCAAAATACCGTCATCCAGAATCCAGACACTTATTACAGGCTATAGGAAGAGTCTAGAGGCTGTTATTTCTGCTAAAGTAGGCTAGACTAAATTATTGATATATTTATTTTGGGGTGCCCAAATTTCTGCACCTATCTAATTTCATTTTGATGCATATTGCACATTTTCTCTTCATCCAATAAATCTATTTTCACTACTGAAATATTACGGTTTCCTTTAGTTATTTGATAGATCAAAATGAAATTGCTGATCCAAACACACAATTATTTATAAATAAAAATCATGGAAATTTTCAGGGGTGCATAAACTTTTGCATACGACTGTATATAAATATTACAACTAATGAAAACTAACAAAAAACACTGTTAAATAATAAAACCTATTTAAAAAAGGACCAGCAATATAATAATTTCCCTACCATAATTCAAAAAGTAAACATTCAGAAATCGACATGAATGCAGTCAAATGTAAAGAGATAAATATAATACAACCAGTAAAATTACTCATTGTCTTATTTTTTAATAGAGACGATATGTGGAACTGTGTTATATATAGAGCTATATATAGAGCTATTTATATAAAGCTAATAAATGCATCCATTTAAGAGCAGTTTGCTGTATGTGTTTTCTTGACAAAAAATGCCTCAACATCTGTCAGGTGCATAATGCTTGTGACATGCGTCGTGACTCGTGTTAATTTTTTCTTTGTGTTTTACAAACCAACTCTATTCACAATAGCATTATAGACGGGATTTTGACCACGTAATCATTCGGTTGATGGTGCTGCGTGTTGGTAATGAAAAGTTTAGACGGGATTTTTCCTGTTCGTGCAGCGAAATAAATAACAATACACTAACCTGTCTTAAAGAACGTATGATCGACTGGCATACCGCAAATGTCCTGGCCTACCTCTCCTTTTTTTCATGGCGTTTCTGGTACCCTGATTTATGTTTTCCTTTCCCTGACATTTTCAGTCCAACCGTACATCTCAGAATTTCTCCCAAGTTACGTTCTCAGGAAACTATTTTGAAAACCTAAATTACGTTATATGCCAACATATTTAGTTTTTTTTACGTTTGAACTGCACGTTTCGTTATTAGGCTATATTTGTACTTCAATTACGTTTCTCTGGTACATTTCGTTTACCGGATTTATGCGAGAACATTCCATACATTCCATAGCATTGGAAATTATATTGCAACATTCACAGTTAAGGCTAGGTAGGAGGATACTAACGGTTAAGGTTAGGCATGAGGTTACTAAAGGTTAAGGTTAGATATGACATTACTGAGGTTAAGGTTAGAATTAAGGTTAGGGTTAACATTACAAAAACATTACAAAACTAACAATCGCCTGTCTGCATCACGCAAGCAATGCAATGTAGAACAAAACACACACAAAGTGCCGGTCTGGATTTGAACTCGAACACTGGCATGCAAGTCGCGGACTTAGACGCTCGTCCACCATCTCCGACCTCTACCCTAGCTAAAACTATGCTATTTACTACGTCATGATCTTCATATGTTCATATTTAACGTTATTCGACTATTCAATTTAATTCCCTACAAACGTAATTGACCCTCTCATACGTTCATATTTCACATATTTTGGTTTTACAAAATAGTTCCCTCAGAACGTATTTCATCGGATGTAGGGCTGTTTCAGTCAGTCGGTCAGTCTTCTGCTTTTCTACCAAGTTCATCGTAAACTTCAGCTGCCGCCTCAATTCTTGATTGGTTCTGTTCACGAGTTGGGGTGGGAGTTACAACTTCATTGTGTCCATATAATGTTTGTCACTAACTGAATAATTATACTTCGGATCTGACTAAACCATTTTAGGGAGGGGAGAGGAGCAGATATTTGGAAAGCTTCTTTAATCAAATTGCATGTTTCTATGGTTTTCAATAAAATCTCAGGCATAGAACTAATATAAATATTAGAATTATTCACATAACAGGGACCTATATAATATAACTGCTGGATTTTGTGCACAGGGGCCCCTATAATTGTCACCACCTTTCACCCCACTAGCGACGGCCCTGCCAACACTACACCCACACAACATTACACCTTATCTACACCTACAGCACATTACACCTTTACTACACCATCACTACACCTACACAACATTACACTTTCACCACACCAGTTTTAAAACTACACCTGCACTACACTAACCTTATTTAACACATCGTTGAAATAATAAGAACAAACACTGACCACCATGATTCAGAGTTGGAACTCAGGTGGTCGTAAGTAATGGTGTAAATCTATATTTATTCCAGTTCATACAGAGGTTTCATATGGTTACATTTCGGGACCTTAAGTGTTTACCCTATGTAGAAATGATATTTGTAACTCTTTATTTGTAATTTTCACTTACATAAAATAGTGTATACAACAGCTTCATCTTCTGTATTGCATAAGTGTTCAGGATCATTCAGAAGAACTAAAGAAGATAACTCAGGATCATTCAGAAGTAACTAAAGAAGATAACTCAGGATCATTCAGAAGAACTAAAGAAGATAACTCAGGATCATTCAGAAGAACTAAAGAAGATAACTCAGGATCATTCAGAAGAACTAAAGGAGATAACTCAGGATCATTCAGAAGTAACTAAAGAAGATAACTCAGGATCATTCAGAAGAACTAAAGAAGATAACTCAGGATCATTCAGAAGAACTAAAGGAGATAACTCAGGATCATTCAGAAGTAACTAAAGAAGATAACTCAGGATCATTCAGAAGAACTAAAGAAGATAACTCAGGATCATTCAGAAGAACTAAAGAAGATAACTCAGGATCATTCAGAAGAACTAAAGAAGATAACTCAGGATCATTCAGAAGAACTAAAGGAGATAACTCAGGATCATTCAGAAGTAACTAAAGAAGATAACTCAGGATCATTCAGAAGAACTAAAGGAGATAACTCAGGATCATTCAGAAGAACAAAGTTAAAATAATTTCAATTTTGATCCCTGCCGACGCTGAGCTCCTGAAGCGCAACCTATGGCACTGCAGTATGTGTCGTCGTATACACGAAAATAAAAAAAGACGGAGAAAGTAATGTTATGTTTGTCAGAGTAGCCTACAATTTAGCACTGAAATCGTACGACGATATGAGAGCTGTGGGTTTCTCTCTCCCGTCTCTCCGTCTCATGGAGGAGTCACGGCGGAGAGGACTGTCGCAGTTTGGGGGCAGAGAAACTCCAGGTTGTGAGCTGTGCCCTGTTTTGGCTGACAGAGAAAGTTGGAGGTGTGACAGAGTGTGGGTGGGGTGAGAAGAGTGCAAGAGGGAGCATGAATTCACTGGTGGATTGCTGCATATCTGCTACACTCAATAGGTATACTGACATGGAACTCTGGACCAGCAATTTGTGAAGCCTAAAAGTCATTTTTTATTTCTTAAAATATTTACCTTCTTTTTCACTCTTCATCAGTGATGTAATTTCCGGTGTTGTCTATGGCACTTTCGTGTTGCAGCCAAGGGGCTATGCTTGGACCCGGAAGTTGAGGCAGCCCTGGGTGGATTCTGAGGCTACCTGGCTATCACCTTACGTTAGCATTCGATAGACTCATTCATTTTAGGGTTACTTTGACAGCGAATAAATTTACATCCGAAGCATTTAAAGACTCTGTTTGTCCATTGTTTATTTCTAAAGAAACAGGACAATGTCTTAAAAGCTCCATTACCTTGTATCTCACGTTATGGCCCCGTAGCAGCTGTTTTTGTGAAAATATGATAATTATCGTGTCATAACCACGCGACTTACTGTCGCACACGTTGTTCACATCACATTTACATCGGCACACTCAGAGTTAGATAAAAAGTTACTTTTATATTTGTTAAAAGTAATCTGATTACGGTAATCTGATTACTTGTAATTAAAATAACTATTGTAAAAGTAACTTTTAAAAAGTAACTTACCCAAATCTGGTCACGCTTAGCGTGAGGCTGCGCAGTTCGCTCGACTACCACCGAAAAAGTGCTTCTACTGGTAATTGACTTTACTTGCTCTCCATATAAATGAGTGGCGTCTGTTCGTCCATTCATTTATACTGTCTATGATCACAGCGGCTTCGATTGAGATATGGAGATGCCTCCCTAATTATTTTTTTCTACTTTATTTCCCACAATGCTATTCCAACTACAGTGCCTCCGCTAACATTGGCCCCCTTGACAAATATGACCAAAACGGACTGTGAAAGAAAGGTCTGTATTGGTTGGTTTTTCTCTTGATCTTTCATTCAAACATATTCACAGAAATTTTACCTTTCAATCAATAAAGACTTTTTTTCACAGCCCATTTTGCTGACATTTACCAAGGGTGACAATATTATAGTGGATGCCACTGTAGGAGGTTTTCTGGGTGAGCACGTCAGAGGGCACAGCTCTGTCAGCAGACAACCTCGGTGGGCATTGCATTCCCCCAAGCCGTCTGGGGATTTGCTAGAGTGCAGTGAGACCTAAAAGCCCTGCTGAAAGAGCCTCCCCCTCTGGGAAATAATGGCCAATTTGCAACGCCCATGTAGCTTTGTGACAATTGGACGGCTACCGGTAACCTAGGAGCTGAAGTCTTAAATGATTTTAATCATTAAATAATGTAATCTACTATGAGTTTTCATAATGACCATTACCCATTTCATATACTCAATGTTGTTAAATGTGTCTAACGCTCTTCATCATCATCGTCATCCTCTCTTCTCCAGACACATGCGACATCTTGAGTGCCTGAAGCTAGATTCTTCCCCATGAGTGGCATTCCAGAGCAGACTTCCCCAGGGAGCAAGGTAGTGGGTCTGGGTGGGCAGGCGGGCCGGGGGCCTTTGTGGAACTAGAGAGAGAACCCCACCATCATTACACACTGGCTGTATTGTCCACCTCCTAGGTTGGCCTATGTTATAATCGCTCAAGTGAAGCAGGTTGCGATCCTGCAGGTTACCCTCCATCTCCCATCCACCTGCAGCTAACGCCTTGGCGGGGGATTGAACCAGGGCCACCATGGACACCAGTCAGATTCCCTGACCACTAGGCCACCTAACTGCCCACTGCCCACCACCTTGTGTGACAGTTGAAACAACACTGCTGAGCGTCAATTCCACGGACGTGAACAGCCGTACGAGTTCAATTCCACAACTTGCACCATTGTATCATCTTTACCAAATGTTCTGTTTCTGTTCATACTCTTAATGGGTGTCCTGACAAAACACATAATCAAGCTCCTGGATGAGGGAGGGTTAGACTTGTCAGACTGTGTTCTTCATTCTTATTCAATTAGTACATGGAGTTTGGTTCATCCACGTGGCCATGCTTATCCTTGTTTGTGCGTGTGTGTGCTTTTGTCACATATTATCTTATCATTTCTCTCATTCTGTCTCTCAGTGCTCACCTCTTTCTTCATGCCTACTGTCTGCCTCTAAATATTTCATTTGCTCCGCAGTGTAGAAGCAGGCTTGTGCGTTTACCAGCAGTGCCAGTTGAGTTCTCTGCTTGCGGCTCGCTGTATAAAAATAAACACACTCTGTACTTGTAATGAACAGATGTTGTAGAATTTAAACGTGCACTCACCCACCTCCTCTTGCTCTCACCCACCTCAACGCTTCTCTCCCGCTCTGTCCTGCACTGACACATGCACACACGGCAGACGCAATACATGCACACACACACACACATATGACAGTAAATATAGCGAATCACATATTCACATCAACACTGTGAAACACATAAAGTGTACAAACACACACACAATGGCGTGCAGCTATAAAGCACCCCCACCTATACTCTTGGGTCCTTTGCTTGGCACAGGACATGGCATGTCTCTGCCAGCCATCTTTACCCTTTCTATCTCTCCTTAAATCTCCTCTCCACCTCTTCTTTTCTCTCCCTCATTTTCTCTCCCTTCCTCTCTCTGTCTCTCTCTAGGTTAACAGAATAGAATGTAGGCCTGTGGTTAAGATGTTGTGTTTTCTCTGTTGTCCTTCCCAGAATCCCAAGTGACAGCATCGGCTATAATGTTCGTGCTGAGGCAGTGTGTGTCTAACCTGCCCCCCTGTTATCCCTATCCTTTTCCCAGGTAGTGGTGCCAGCTCTCCGTGTCTCCTTGGCTGACAGAGTTGAAGAAGAGCTTTATCTGAACACCCCCCTGGTGCAAAGCCTGGCACTGGCTCTTTCAGCTGGGGTGAGCCTTCCGCATTTTCCCAGCAAACCTCCCCAACCTGTCGCAAGACATTCATCTTGTTATTTATAATTTGTAACGTTTGATTTTTTTGTCTTTTTTTCCAACACTGCCCACGTCAGTGACTGAACTTCTGTCAATGCTGAGAGTTGGGTTGGAGGGATGGCGCTAAGTTGAGTCTGGTTTGGGTGAAGGAAAGGAGTTGAGATGAGGCGACTGGAGGAGGGATGCTAAGATGCTAGAGCAGCGGAGAGATGGAGAACGAAGCAGATGAAAGCAGAGGAGATTCAGAGGAGGAGAGACGGGGGTGAAAGTGGTGGTGTGGGGGGGTAATCAGCGAGGTGGATGTGATGTCATCTGACAGGTCCAGCTGGGATCCGGCCTGCCCCCCCAGCACTGCAAACTGGTCAATATGGATGCCAATTACTACTGCCCATGTGACAAGGGCTTCATCCAACCATATTACACACACACACACACTTACACATGTGTGCAACCACGCAGATGCACACACTCCAATAACACTTGCCATCTGCACAGACCAGCAACAAGACATGCACACTCCTTAACCTCCTGAACATGGTTAAGCCACGCCCATCCCCGAGGGCCTGGCTGGTCACCAGAATAACATACCTCTGCTGGCCACCCCGTAGATGACTGACATCCGTCAGGCTGATCTTTCTGCACATATGAAACAATACAATCTGGCCCCCTGTAGCGCTCCCTCTTCCTTGTTCCTCCCAAATCTTCACCCCAGCCTGCATTGTCCCCAGATGCCATTTCAAGCCAGCCCTAAACCTCTAAATTCCACTGGAACCCCTCCTAATCTCCACCCGCCTGGCAACCCTGACAGACCTTTACCTCGCAGCCTTCCTGTGCCGTCATTCTGTGGCGTTCAGTCCAACAGTGGCTGGTTCTCCGTTTAGTGTCTGCCCGGTCACCCGTGCACCACCGCTGTGGCCCATTGTACGATAACAAACAGATGTTGTGGAATTTCCACCAAATATCCTGCCAGTGACAGCCCTGCCACCCTTGCCTGGCATCGGTGCACTGGCATGTACAGGCTGGCACTGACGTTAGGCAGTGCATTGGGACGTGTGTGAGTTCTTGCTTGTATTTGCTATGTGAGAGAAAAGATGTTTAAGTGCATTTAGTCTCTCTCTCTTTTAATCCAATTTATTTAGTGTGTGTGCATGGAATACATTTTATTGATTTATATACATATTACATATCATCATTATGTGCTCTTTTTCACAGAAACCTCCGTCATTATACATTTGCAGACTGTCCTAAACATTTGTTTTGATATTGTACATCTATTAAACTTTCTTCAATGCTTCCTGTTAAATTTCGAATATTTTGACTTGTTAATTGGAATTCACACCAGTTAAATATACTTGTGACATTTCGACAAGTGACTGTTGTGTTGGACAAACACTTTTCTTTGAATTATTCCACCAAGTTGTGTGAGAAACGAGTGGGCACGCACGCTAATTTAAACAGCGAGATTAATTCACTCACTTTTCAGCGGGCGGGTCGGGAATGCTGGTGGTTTGTGGAGTTGGCAGCTTTCGATGCGATTTCTATTCCCGCAGTGTTGAAGATTATGCTTCTAGAGTTCAACTTTTAACACGATTCTCGACAGAGAGGCGTAGCCTTCTTTCCCCCTAATTTATTGGGCTCAATTGCGTTGTTTTACAGATGTATAAGCAAAACAAATAATCATAATATTTAGGAAATATGATTAAAGTGTGGAAGATCATATCTAAGCGTAGGTACACGCGTCCATGGGAAATCTCCATGGTTCTGAAAGTAGCACGACCATCACTTTACAAAACATTATTCAATTACCTATGGTTGGATTTTTGCGATAATAGGGAAATGTCAAAATAGCTAATTGTAAATACATTTTAAGCCCAATAGAAAGTTCGTTAGCAATACATTTTCAATAGCCTACATGAATTAAAAAAACAAGTCGCCTAGTAGATTTCACCAAAAAATGTGTTCAGCACTTTGGCCTTCTCAGTGTGTTTGGGTGTGCGTGTATATTTGTTTGCGTGTGTGTGCGCGCGTCTCTGTGTCAGAATAAGAACGAACATTCTATATAATGAACAGATGCCTTAAAATTAGGAAAGAAAATAGGGACTCCTCCCAGCAGCGCCACGTTGGCCGGGCGAACTGGCAAGTGGCAGCGGTGAGGCATGCGAGTGCCATCTCCAGAGCTCGTGCTGGTGCAGGGGAACATTAAGGAACTTGGCACGTGCCCCTCCGCACCGCTGCCAACATCCGCCTCTGGAAATCGGGCACAAGTCTCCCACAAGTGCTATATACAACAAACTTTTTCATGCGAATTTACCTGAAAACGTAGCTACATATATGTTAAAAGTTGCAGTCAATATGTCAACATATCCTAAATATTTATAATGTATAATGTGTAATTATTCCAAAATTAATACGAGCGAAGGCCCGTTGTAATCAAGTGTAAAATATATAGCATAATTATAGCTATAATGCAGGAATGTAGCCTGCAGTGAGGCAAAACGAAACGAATGATGGCGGTTCCGTTTAAAACAAACTTAAGTAATGGACTAGCCTAAATCATAAAAGATTGTAGTCATATCCATGCAAAGTCAAGTGCTACTGGGATACATTTACTGAATGGAGTCAATAGGCCACGTTCCATTTGTTATGCCTACTGAAACATACCTGGTGTTAAGTTTTGCCTATTTTTTTATTAACTGACATCCAGTAAGTAACTATGCCTAATTTTATCCGTTTTATATTGAAATGTATAAATTAATTATTGCTTTTTAAATAACTGTTTAGTTTATGTTGCTGCCTAAATTTCACACAAATTTTAAATGTGCCTAAAACCTCTAATAAAATTAGCCACCGGTGACAATTCTCCAAAATATATATTGTGTTGTTGATTATATCTATTGTCAACAATATTATTTTAATTTTATTATGTTACTGTTGTCCTTTCTGGGCTAAGTTACTGCGGGTTATTCACCACTTCCCGACTCAAGCCCACATATATCATATCCCATTCTGTGAGTCGGAGTGGCCTCAGATAATCGCACCCAGGACATTTTGCGGAACATATGGGTCCCGGGGCAACGCTCCAAACATAGCAGGAGTGGCAACGGCTCATCCGGGAACAAGGCAAGAGCGAGGGCAACCACTGCCCTTTGTCATCACATTGTCTACACAGCAGGCTTTTGAAACAAAACTACCTAACAAAATTATTGCTAACATTTTAATATTATTTCACTTCCATGCCATGATTGTTTTCACGCTTGTTATTGATTCAACTCCTGATGAGTTCATTAATTGTCCTGGATCCAAATCATAATGTACTTCATTTGCTAAGTATATTTACACACATTATTTTTGTTTGTAATAAATGAGTCAGTTGAAGAACTATGGTCATATTGATTGTTTAGATATAGTTCAGTTAAATTGTATTTTCTCTTTCACACTTACATATATGACCTTGTTTCAAGTTGAATAAGCAACGATGAGTTTTAGTCGGCAAGGCTATAGGCAGGTAGGTTATGCTCCATTATTAAAATGTAGTTTTTAAATGTAGTTTCGAAATGTAATATATGGGTTTTACTCTTGGTAGGGTGATTATTTACAGTATAAATTAATACATTTTCGATTCGGCAAAAAACACAATTTTCTTTGGATACAGCATACTTTTATAAAGCGTTAAAACACAAATAATAGGTAGCTACGTAAAGTTGATTTACGTTTTCAAAAAGCCTTAAACGCGACTGAAAATGTGTAGGCTAGAATTGAATGATTTCAAATGAGTAAAAAGTGTAAGCTACATGTAAGTCTACTAGGTTATTTATTACGCTTACAAATTTTAAAGTAGCTAAAGGTGTGAGTATGTTGAATATAGTCTGCATGTGGAGAAATAAAGGTGGTACAGTAGGTCTATTGAAGAACAATGTTGAAAAGCTTAAACAGAACGCAGAACTGGGGAAATTGTAAACCGAAATTGTTGCAATGAATGAATAAAGATGAATTTAGCGTTGTTGTTTTTCTCACCTTTCTCGTGGCCACTGCAGCATCCAGGGCCAACTACGCCTCCTTTGAAGATGAAGACCTACGGATAAGGGGGAGCTGCTGCCTGGATTCATTACCATTCACACGTTTTGCTATTTTGGTAGACTTGGTTTCGTGCTCTGTTGGGGAACAATATACGATTATTTAGGCCTAATGTGAATAAGCAGGAGTAGTTTTGTGTGTTTCTTTGCGATTCAAAAAACAATTCCAACACACCGGCCGTTTGTGCCCATCCCATGCATGCGGACCCTCATGTCCGTTTGATTCAGGTTTACCTTTGATGCCAAGAATGTTTTGGCATGTGCTCAAAGGGAGCGAAATGAGCACGGAAGTGTACACAAACAAAATATTAATAATGATATATTTGTTGTCATTTGAGTTACTCCCTGCAACGGAATTAGTGGTTTTATGACACCCAGATGATTTGATCATAGGAAGCCCTTTTCCTAAACAGATTCTGCTTGTTTAGACAACCATTCAGGACTTCTATGTTAACCTATTCGATTTTGTAATGGCTTGATACTATTTAATCCATAATATATCTATTAATTTGAAATAGCCTACACAATCATTTCATGACTCCATGAGTTCACCAATTTCGAATTTATTCAGTTTGCAACTTCATGATGTAGCGTAAAAAATAATTTATGGAAACGACACAGCTATGCATTTTTAGAACACAGAAAATAAAAAAATTATCAGGATAACTATAAAAATAGAAAATGTCTTACCACATAATTAGTAATTATTTAGTTTACAAGATTCTATCCTAGCCATTAATTAGGCAGGCTAAATATAGCCATTCCAAGGAACAAGAAGAGAGACTTGTTGTTTTCCCTTTACGTGGTTCTAAAATTGCTTATAAATATAGAGATTATGCTATGTTTATGAACACAATGCTGTTAAAAAGATATACAAGGAAATTAGATAGCACAGTTTGATTTATTTTTATTGTACCACACATTTCTTAAATACAAAGTTTGAACTTTCACTTTCAATGAAAAATGTTCATCAACATTTGTAGATGTGTCTGGGGGCCCTTGATGAGGAAACAATTGCATTGATTGTACGGTTATTATTAAACAAAATGTACATAATAACCTTGATAAATAGCAATTCAAATAATAATAAGAATAAAAATAACAATATCAATGTTATTTCAGTGCAAAATGTCGACCGTTTTATATAACTTCAAAATATTAAAAATTGTGTGCTAAATTCTTTCCTTACCACTCATTGTTGGTTTTAAGAATATTGGAGATTTCAATGTGTTCGCAGGGGCTAAGATCCTTGTTTCTATGGTATGACATATTACATTTATAATAGGTATATCCAGGTCTGTGTTCAATAACTTACGGTGTCTAAAATGTGATTTATAAAAGCAAAGTATATATTACACTGCTATTATTCATTGGATGTTAATGGCACTGCAAACTTGCAGTTTTTTGCGTCTACTCGTTTAAATTTAAAATAACTATCTGATCAGCAGGCGTTGGTAGCAGGTTTGGGTCAATTCGGTTTAAATTCCAAGTTTTCCCCGCATTGAAAACATTGAGGACAAATTGAGCCAATTAAACTGTTACACAGTCACTTATTTCAAATGTTGCATTATGTATAATACCCAATAATGTGCCAAATGCTGCTTGCTTTTCTTTTGAAATCGTCCTAGCTATTGCGTTATATTGTGCCGTTATTTAGACAAGTTATCCAGGCAAGATGACTTAACACTTCTTATTTGCAGGAACGACCTGGGAGCATTAGGGTTAACTGTCCTGCCTACGGACAGAACGATAAATCTATCACATTGGCAGTTTGGGGATGGATTGGGCGGCCTAATGAACACCAGTGAGATGCCCTAACCACTAGGCCACCTTGTATTATAGGCATCGAACATTATTTTCTGTGAACTGGAATCCAAACCGTCAACAAGAATAATCAGCGAAGCTAGATAAGTGGCCAACAACTATTACGTTATTTTTTAAAGAAAGTATATATTTAAGCTAATGATTTCATGTTCAATATTTGAAATGTAGTTTATAATTGGTCCTTGTTATACGCATTTGGCATATCCCATTTCTTGCATAGATGTAGCTATTATGTTTTATTTTCTGAAATAGGCCATTAGCTCTTGCCTATTTTCAGAATGTTAAAAAAGGTCTCTTTCCATTTTTGCAACTTGCTTGCTTTTCATTGCTTGCTTTGTTAATACAATCCGTATTCAGATGTCACAATACAGAATTATTTCAACCTATATGGTTGTATTTTTTACGCCACAGCTATTCCCTTCACTGTTGAATCTGTACACATTCCACTTCAAATGCAAGATTTTCATAGTATAGCATCCCATTGACACAGAATATGTAAAAAGAGAAACGAATAAGAATTTTACAAAATTACATACAAAAAACAATAATACAACTTTCTTCCACAATGGTCAGTGTCTGGTGCTATATCCGTCCTCCTATGCGGCCATTCCGATTGGGTTGGGGGGTGGGTCTGCTCCCGGGCAATTTTGATTGTTGATTGCAAGAAGATTCATTATTCACACGTGCCTGTTCAATTGTGGAAAAACGCATTGAGTTCGTCGTAGACTGGGACCGGTGCCCTGTCATGGTGCACGTGCATGTCTTGGTAGGGCGGGACGTTTTCAGAGTGAATACCACTCCGTACACCTGAAGAACCAAATATGTGACCAGGAGCAGGGCGTGCGCCTGTAAGCCCCGAGTAATGCATAGAGTAGTGGTAGCCTTTTTCGGCCACCTCGGGGGACGCAGTGCCATGGTGTTTAAGAGAGAAGTTGCCATTGATGCACACGGGGGGAGAAATGGGCCCTTCGTACTCTGGGCTGTTGTACTCTGGAGAGCCACTACCAGCGTACAGCGACTCGTAGGCTGAGCAGTACCCATGTGTCCTTATTGGATGTGAGTTTGACCCTGTCTGGCACTGAGGGCTGGAGAGACGAGAGCACTGATACGGGTAAGGATGCATCGAGAAGGAGTTTGAGCCTGGATAGCGTCCTCCCTCTGGACACTGCTCCGTTAAGAAGTTGCGGGAGTTTAGCTGCAGACATCCCGCAACTAGGTTGGTCGTGGGTTGGGACAATCCTTTACAAAGCGTCTGCACATAGGACACTAGGTCCGGCCGCTTCCCGGAGCGAAGAATCTCCGAAAGAGCCCAAATGTAGTTCTTGGCCAAACGAAGGGTCTCAATTTTGGATAGCTTTTGCGTTTTGGAGTAACAGGGCACCACTTTGCGCAGATTGTCGAGTGCAGAGTTCAGGTCGTGCATGCGCGTCCTCTCCCGTGCGTTTGCCTTTTGACGACGCACCTTGGACCTTTCGATGCGAGCAGGTGTCATTTTCCGTTTCTTAGGGCCCCGTTTTTTGGGCATGTCCCCCTCACCACAGTTCTCTCCATCGTCATCGTCCACGTCGTCGTCCTCCTCGTCTTCACAGCCGATCTCAGAGTGTGCCCGACTGCTCCTTAAGTCCATGTCATCCATGTCGTCATCGCGACAGTGATCCTCCTCGTCCTTGGTCTTTGAGTCCTCGCTCTCGCTGTCCTCTGCCCATGACGAATACTTCTGCATTTCGGGAAGCAGCGACGCATCACTGAATAATCTAGTCAACATTTCTGCACTGAAAGAGAGAAAATAAAATTGTAGTCGCTGAAATTATGAAAATAAAATTGATTTAATGACATAATAATAAAAAAATCTAAAGATACAATTCCTAAATGTTAATTGAAATGGAACTAGCTTTTCATCCTAATAATTTTAGTGAACACACGGGTCTATCGCGAAACATTTCCCCTATTTAATTCCCTGGTGTCTTCCTGATGGCCTATTGCCCTTGCACAGCGGGACTCAATGGCAGAGGCCGTATTACAGTTCCCATGGGGCGGGCTGTGTAGCCACGTGCCCCCACTTTCAGCCCCCCGACTCCGAAATACTTCTGGCTACATTCCAGCACTATCTCACCTCTACCCACCAACACAGGACATATTAATCTGCATTCATAAATTCGTCTAATTTGATTGTGGTTAGATAGATGTTAATTAACATGTCAGACGAGAACACAAAACATATATATATATAGTTATCTGTATAAATAGGTATTCACATTGTTAGGAAACTTGACATAGATTACGCTTCGACCAATGTCTTGTCGTGCTCTGCGTTATAGCCTGGACGAGCACTAAAGGTCAATGTTGTACATTTCAAATTACAATATCCACTAATACTTATTTGATTGCCAATATTATTACACTGTTATTGAGGTAATCTACGCGTGATTTAATTTGTAAATGTCTTACCTAAACTGGAGTTACAAAATCATCCAAAGCTTATTGTCCAGACATACGACGTTAATAGTAACAGGCTATATGAAGCTGTCATTTAATATCCAAAATAGAAAAAATATATGTTTTTTAACTGAAATAGCTTATCGTGCAAATAGACAATTTAAACAAACCAATAACCTATTGTCAAAGTAAATAAATGTATTGCATCTCTGGTAAGCTGGAGCAATGTAGAGATGTTGTAATGTGTCGACCGAAAGTCAAACAGGAGGAATGCGTTCGTAATCATCTCCAGGGTGTGCCAGAGGCAACATCTCCTTTTAAATTTCAGACTCAGGAGATTTGCTACAAAAAAATCGTTTCATTAACAGACCATGCAAGCCTATCTACAAGGAAAATATTTTACAGATACTTCAGTATGCACGACTGAACGATTCTGAAACCACTTTTAGTTGGAGTAAACATTTACAGATGGTAATTACTTGTATCCTTTTAGCAGTCGTTAAATATATATAGGCTATATAAAAATGCATTTTTGAAACAAGATTTTAGTTGGTTGTGCTGTTGGAAAATAATCATAGATACAAAATCTATACAAACACACATTAATCACTTTCTGATTACGTTTAAAAATTGCACCTGATTTTGTCCTGGCTACCATTAATTTGCTTCCAAGATGAAAAAAGATAAAAAGAATCACTACATTCCATCGATGACAGGAGACGTAGCCTACAGAATAATTAGTTAACAAGGAAGGACAAATATTATCTCTTTAATCTCTTCAATCTGCCTTTATCTTTTTCTTTGACTCAAGGTTCACAGATGTATTTTTTCTATTGTGTTGTAGGCCACGGTAATCAAGTGACTGGCTACACGCTATCACTGTTATTAGCTAATATTTCTATTGAAAAATACATTCGAACTGTTCATACGCGGTTGTCAAACGATTATCTATAGGGATGTTTTCAGAACAAAATACAAATTAAACAGGCCTATCACAAGACATGCATATTAATCGACACATTGGAGGTCCGCGGTGTTAAAAGTTGAAGGACAAATGGAACGTTACATCGTGCTAATTGAAAAATTCCACCATAGCTACACGATAATCAAAATGCTAAAAGATGCCACAGCCTATCTGAGTGAATTGAAAACAGACGTTGAAAAAAGGCACAAGCATCCACCTAAAACGGTCACGAATTAACCTTGCATTATTAATCCTAATATATTTAATTATTTCCTCCCGTTTTGGGACGGTCATTCCTCAATTTGTTTACACTCCAACTTACCTCTGTCGGAGCTCTTAAAGGGTTGGAAAGCGCGTGAGTTCAGACCATCTTCTGGGACCGCGAGCAAACGCTCCTATAGGTGCGGCAGGCTGCCTTCAGTGTACTATCCGCGCGCGCGCTCTGAGACAGTGTGGCATCGCTACTAGGCAGGGTTACATACCAACTATGATGCCAGGCCATATGGTTGGCACGTCACTGGCAAGAGCCATCACATGAGAGTCGGTGATTGACATGCGCCCGCATTCGGAGAGATTGCCTTCCCAAGGGAAGAGGGCCCCGCCATCTGTCAATGCGCTCGCGCTCACAGAGCCAGAAAACGAGAGAAACTGAGACGGAGGCAATGGTCGGAGAGAGTAAACAAAATACAATTTCTAAACAAAAAATGTAGACAAAGGGATTTGTTGGTGTATTTGACTTTATATTGACAATTTAAACAAATGGTTAAGTTATGCGACTATGTGCCACAAAGGCACATAAAACCACACCGGTGTTAAGAGGCGGGGGGCTGGGGTGAATTTGCAGCAATAGGAACAGAAGGCGATATTGTCTATTTATTTATATATTTATTTATTTACCTAATTGAATACCATTATAGTAATGTATTCAGGAGGAAAAACATTCAAACAAATAGCAGACCCGGGCAGAACGATCAATTAAACGCAGCTCTGCGGACGAAAAGAGAAATGTATTGAGACCAGGCCCGTGGACAGAGATTTTGGGGGGCAGGGGCTCAAGTAAAAAAGGGCACTCTATCCCCCCGCACGCACGGCACGCAAGCAAACACACGCGCAAACACACACGCACACACGCACGCACACACGCGCACGCACACCCTTTCCAAGAGTCCATTATTCCCAATGGTGCCACAAAACCATTTATAGTCACACACTACGTTCAGAACTTGGACCTAGTTCAGTTACACGCTATTCCTTTAAGAAAGCATCGATTTAGCACGTTCATTTAAGTAATAAATTCAGTAAGGCTGTGTTCAGTTGATCAGACAATCACTTACGAGTAGGCTAGTATAGACAAACTGAATAAAGGTGACAGGAGGTCAGATGGCTCAGTGGTCAGGGAGCCAGACTTGCAGGCGATTCCCGAACCCGACTGTGACAAATGTTGTTATGTCCTTGAGCAAGGCACTTTACCCTACATTGCTCCAAGAGGATGTCCCTGTATTCACTGTAAATTGCTCTTGGTTAGAGCATCTCCTGAATGACTCAAATGTAAAAAATATGACAAGGCCTACCATGTATTCATATAGACTATTCTATTCATATCCTAATTGTAAGTGTTGTTGTTTTAACAATGCATTTGTATTTCCTAATTAAAATAGTGCTAACAAGTAAACATGGCATTTTCAGTCATTTTACTCAGGGCTGTTGCAACTTATCCTGGCTCCCATTGAAAAATGTATCTGGGCCCACATCTTAATACTATTATTATGAATATATTTATGTTATTATTGAGATCTGAGCAGTGCCTGCAGTCCTTTTCTTCCAGTACCAGACTGTTTTTTGACATTGTGCTCTCTAACTAATTTAACAGCTATGCCAAGCTATTTCATCCAAAAATATACTGAACAAAAATAGAAAAGCAGCAATTTCAAAGTAGTTACTGAGTTACAGTTTATATAAAGTCAATTAACTGAAACAAAATAAAAGCATCTTGCAAAACGTCAGTTTATATGTGGAAATCTGTCAAATTTATATATTGAACAATATACACACTATATTTACAGTGTAGGTCCCCTGTGCCATGATGCAGATGTGTATTCTCATCATGGAAAATCAATTAGGGCTTAATTTATTCATTCAATTGATGTCCTTACTTGAACACTCAGCAAGTCATTGAAATTGTTGCATTTTGTGTCAATATTTTTGTTTAGTATATCGAGTAAAAAAGTAACATAGCCTACATCATGCACCATTAACATGGCCGATTGTTATATTATGTAAATCAATAAACCAATGTTTCAAATAACTACAGAATTTGGATAATGAGCCACATGAGTGGTTTTAAACTTTTAAATAAATGACTAGTCCTTCCTCCTCATTTTCCATACCTCTATCCTGGATCATTCTCTTATTTTTTGACTGCTACAGTCCTGTTACTCTGGCCTGCACTGACAATAATTTCCTCTGACTGGCTGGCAGCACTTTCTGCTGAGGAGGATAGGCCAAGGTAGGGATGATGAATGCACACAATATATTGACAACTAAACAATGGTTTGTAGCATATGGAATATGCTATGTATCTTGCACTTTAACATTTATTCACATTTACCACAAACCATATAAGTTGTATACAGTACACCAATCAGAGGAAGTTATAAGCTTTAAAACAGGAGTCTCCACAGAGGGCCCAGTGTCTGCTGGTCTTTGGTCTTTAGTGACCTAATCAGTCAGGTACAAGGTAAAAGCGAAAACCTGCAGACACTAGGCTCTATATGTAAAACCGGGTTGAGACCCCTTCTAAAACGATGTACAACTTGTGTATCAACTCTAAAAATTGAGCTCAGTTGAGCTAGTTAATGAAGATAACTACACAGATCAGCTGAGTAAAGCCCACTGTTCGTTGTTCACTTTTAGCACTATGTACACCAGCACAGCAATGCCTCTAAATGTCGCAAACTAAGTTCTCCTGTAAATTGAATGATAGCCTATATTGTATTTCAGCACAAATTGTACATTGCATGCTACTTGTTTAAAACTTGAACAATATAATAGACAAGCTAGCCGGTAACTTGTGTCTAAAATGAACTTTGTATAGGTGGCAAGCATTGCTAACAGTATACTGTATAGTCAACACACCGTATCAGTGTGAGAATCGTTTGAATCTTCCCTGTACGCCGGGTAGTTGGAGGAAACAATTTCTTAGAGGGGTGAATGGGTTCCATAAATATACGACAATTACATTATAGATAATGTTAATCGTATACATTCTTATAGTATTAAAGTGTTTTCAATATTATAAAAACCAGCCGAGAGGGCACTTTTGAGTCGGAGGGGAAAAATGGCAGGGGCTCAAGCCCCCCCTGAGGTCTATCTGTGCACGTCCCTGATTGAGACCCATATTTATTAATTGGTACAGTAAATTGGAGCTTGTGAGGTGAGATCAAAGTTTAGACGTGATCACCGGTAGGAGCGACAACGAGGTTGATCGAGCGCTGGAGTTTTCACAGCGGCACGCCGAGGGGCACCTGAAAAGCAGAGCGAGTGTGAGTCCCATGGATGTATTAATAACAGGATGGAATGATCTCATTCATTTCAACGGAGAGAGCTTGAAGCCCAATTGAACAAATTTTTAAAATGATAGCCGAGCATACTGCGCAGCCTCAGCTGAGCGTGGTGACGTAGATGTGATGTGAGCAACGTCTCTGAAAGCGGTAATTTTTATGTTGTACGCGCCTGAAGAATCTGCTCCCATTTGCATAGACAGCGTTCCCGAATCTTGCTCATGTAGAGACTTGAGACCATAGTAGAAATAGAGAAAGAAATATTTTGTTCCGATGGGCTTCTCCCTTGACTGTATGCCTCCATGTCCCACCGATTGTCTGCGAGCATCTACTGGAATATACGGTAATTTCTCTACTGTGCGACAGGAAGTCACGTGGTTATGAGACAGGAACTAGCATACGTT
>JACXGM010013469.1:0-14895 GCA_016801145.1 Umbra pygmaea | reverse complement strand
TTTTATTCCATAAATAAACATTAGAGCCACCCAGCTTCTGATGGCGTGCCGTGGCTGGTGGTCTAATGCCCTTCAACCATTACTAACCTGTTCGTCTGTAGCGTATCTAAAGTCGCTCCGCTCACATACACATAAATACACGGCGGTTGGCCATGTGAGAGACACATAAATCACACCCACGTTCAAGATGATTGATATACAAAAGACACCTAAACAACCGCCCAAGATAGATACACAAAAAGAAAACGAGGAAAGATCTGATACCTTGGGAGATTATTCAGCCATTTTCAGAAGCAGTAAATCCTTCACATTGGATGCCTGTAAATGAAGGGTGTGGTCTCGTTTCAAGGGAACACACAGTTGACCATAAAGGTCAAAGGTGTAATTCACACACACAGGCCCAACCACACCCCTTCACCTACAGTATATGAATCGTAAATATATATTTCTACTGTCACATCTACAAATGCCCTCTCTTATACATTATAATATATACGCCATAATACATATCTTCCTCTCATCCGGTGGTTGAAAGAACCTCCGCGGCAACACAGGGGTGCATAATGCAACGCACCCCAGCGCCTCTGCACACCTGGTCATCGTCACCTGAACACCACCCCTATAACCACTGGGTGGCTCATGTGTTTGCTGTGCTGTATTGTCCTGTGTTACATGTTTTGTGTGTTAATATTGAGAATTGTTCTCTTACTACTACTAACTAGCCTGGGAGAACCCAGACGGACTTCCGGCAAATTTAGATTTGCTCTGCAAGTCAGTCTGGCCAAGAGCCCATTCAAGCCCATTTCCAATTTTTCCGAATCGAGGCACCAATCACATCCGTTGAGGCGGGCTTTATACGATGATGATAGCGCAGCTTTATACTGTCATTGGTTGAAGCAGACAATTACAACAATTACTGCTGCAATGGAACATCCGCAATATCACTCGTTCGAATCAGCTATCGTGCCCTGAAGAAGGCTGTTTGTGCCGCTACGTGTGGGTAGCTTCTTCCCATATTTTAAACATTTTCTATTATGATATAGCGAATAATATTAAAGGCTTTTTATAATTTTAAGAAGAGTGCCTTGGATTTCTTTCTTTCTAATACCCATTAAAGGCCCAACCCCAAAGAGCACCTTCAAAACTGCTGATTGAACTCCCTGAGCACCCTGGACCCTGTTTGTCTTTCCCAGCTATCGTGTCTGTTTTAAGCGATTTGAACGTTTCATTTTTGTTAAAAAACGAGCAAAGTACAATACTCGAGGACTTCATATCTTAAAAAGATGTTTTCGCAGTCTTGCCGACTCGACTCTGCAAAAGTCTGATAAATCCAATTGTGCCGAGAGGCATTTGAGAGACGTCTGTTGGTGACCCCCTTTTGGAAACTGGCTCCCGTTCCACCACATCCCAAAGATGCTCTATTGGGTTAAGATCTGGTGACTGTGGGGGCCATTTTAGTACAGTGAACACATTGTCATGTTCAAGAAACAAATTTGAAATGATTTGAGCTTTGTGAAATGGTGCATTATCCTGCTGGAATAGCCATCAAAGGATGGGTACATGGTGGCCATGTGGGATGGACATGGTCAGAAACAATGCTCAGGTAGGCCGTGGCATTTAAACGATGCCCAATTGGCACTAAGGGGCCTAAAGTGTGCCAAGAAAACATCCCCCACACCATTACACCACCACCACCAGCCTGCACAGTGTTAACAAGGCATGATGGATCCATGTTCTCATTCTGTTTACGCCAAATTCTGACTCTACCATCTGAATGTCTCAACAGAAATCGAGACTCATCAGACCAGGCAACATTTTTTTTTAGTCTTCAACTGTCCAATTTTGGTGAGCTCTTGCAAATTGTAGCCTCTTTTTCCTATTTGTAGTGGAGATGAGTGGTACCCGGTGGGGTCTCCTGCTGTTGTAGCCCATCCGCCTCAAGGTTGTACATGTTGTAGCTTCACAAATGCTTTGCTGCATACCTCGGTTGTAACGAGTGGTTATTTCAGTCAAAGTTGCCCTTCTATCAGCTTGAAGCAGTCGGCCCATTCTCCTCTGACCTCTAGCATGAACAAGGCATTTTCGCCCACAGGACTGCCGCATACTGGATGTTTTTCCCTTTTCACACCATTCTTTGTAAACCCTAGAAATGGTTGTGCGTGAAAATCACAGTAACTGAGCAGATTGTGAAATACTCAGACCGGCCTGTCTGGCATCAACAACCATGCCTTGCTCAAAATTACTTAAATCACCTTTCTTTCCCATTCTGACATTCAGTTTGGAGTTCAGGAGATTGTCTTGACCAGGACCACACCCCTAAATGCATTGAAGCAACTGCCATGTGATTGGTTGAGTAGATAATTGCATTAATGAGAAATTGAACGGGTGTTCCTAATAATCCTTTAGGTGAGTGTATACACCCTCACATTATATTGTGTACATCTACACACCCTAAATTGCAGTATAAACACCTAAGCACATCCTCAGTATCTTCATCCATATATAATAGAGGAACAGACCTCATTTCAAATCACACAACCCAGGAAAGACTTCACATCAACACACACCGGCGCACACTGACGCACAACCAACACACACCGACACTAATGGGCAGAAGAAATGACAGGCACTCATTGTACATTCACATGTCCATGACAGAGATGTTTGTGTATGTTGAGACAGACAGTAACATTAGACAGACATAGATGTTCTGTACAGATATGAGCAGGGTAGTGTTTGTTTCCTCTGTGTGTGAACCGTATCCTTAGTATCCCACGTTCTGCAGTCCACTGTTCCGTTTGGGAGGAGGGGCAGTCAGGATAAGGTAGAACTCCGAACTGAGGTAACGTGTTGGACAGCAGTGTGTGTGTTTTATCCTTGTTATTTGAGTGTGGACATGATCACACAAAACACATTTGCTAGAGAGCATTAGTTCACTGACAGAATGACAATGTCTAGTTGATAATATCCAGTGAAGATATTTTTCAATGTTGCTGTGAATTACTGGGAAACCTGGGAGGCTAATCAATCACTAACTTGAATGCTCCGAATGAAAACAGTTTCAACAAGTCCTGACCAGGAACAAATTTTCTGCTCTGGGTTTTGATAAAAGTTTTTTGTTGTTTACGTGATCAGAAAACCATATCATTTGCCCACTACATGTATTTTCTGTTGTTGTAGTGGTTTGGGTAACACTTCCTCAAACTGAAACTTTGTTTTCTCAAAAAATATATTCCCTGATCACTATGCATACTCAAAAAGCACATTGAGGCAAAACAAACCTACACACGCACAGGCTAAATTTAAAAATGTTTTGCCATAAGCAGTCCAATATCTGTGTATGTAAGTGTATGCAGTATATACTGTACACTATATATAGTTTGTGTTCATATTTTCCATTGGTTAATATTTGCCTGAATGCTTGAATCATGAAGAATAAAAATACTTATTGATAAACCAATCAATACAGAACGAGATGGTAAGGAACTGTGATGATTTTTTATTAGGAATTAAATGTCATTATATTAGAAAAACTATTTTTGGCTCAAATTGTTTCCACTTTCCATATGCAAGGTTGACTTCATGCGAAGGTGTCATTAAGGGCTACATTATCTTGAAGCTAACGGGGTGATTAAAACATGAGAAGTCAAACAAGGAAATGGTGTTAAACATGTATTTTCTGTAGGATACACACCTAATTAGCATTACTACTACTTTATTTCATAACTCTCTTGCGCACGAATGTAACAAAGCTCTCGATGGAAATTAAGTGCTGGTTTTCGCTGCACTTGTTTCATTGACAGAATTTGAGCTGTGCAAGTTGGACCCAAAAATCTTGCAGAGCTAAAGTGAACAGCCCTATTAGGTTACCAGGGTTTTTAATCAGTCTGTTTCACTTATAGATTGTATATATCACTGGATATAACCATGGGTGACATCACCCATTCGTTTGTGAAGATCTGATTTGTGTCATCAAATTTGCCGTTACGGGTGCAGACATCTTGGTTGCGGATGTGACAATTTTAGAGAAAAGGGAGGAGTAATCTAGCTATCTAACTGATATTAATTGGGAAGCTAACAAAAAACACTTTTAAAACAAAATGTAAAACAAAACGTAACGTTACTTACCGGAAAAACTGAACTGCCATCTCCTTTGAGTGTCTTGTCGTCCAACCGAACGCCATAGACACGCCCTAAACCCCCCTTTGCTTTATCACCGATTTTAAAATCAACGGGATCAAAATTCAAAAAATTAACATCACGATAAATTGCAGAAGGCTTAATTCTAGCGATTGAGACCATATACTCATTATGAAAATGTTTACTGAGGTAATAAATCAAGTGAGACGTGTCTCTCATTCTCATAGACTATTACAGAAACCGAGCTCTTTTGCAACCATACCTATCGCCCCCAGCTGGAATTCGGATAGAATGCAGTTTTAAGGCGCTTCCTCATTTGCTAGCTGGATTACTCCTCCCTCTCGTCTAAAATCGTCACATCCGCAACTAAGATGAATTGTCCCAATTCTTGTGTTAGGATGAAATGGGGGGATGGAACTTTAAAATCGCTCTTAGTTTGTAAAACATAACTTTTATTTGTTCAAACAGCAAAAATAAAGGGTGATAGTCTGTTCTTGCCACACATAAATTATTGAATTGTATTTTCATATGCCTTGACTGTCAAGCACAAGTAGCAATATTGATTTTACAGGTGTGTGGAAAGTGTGTTGTGTATGAATGTCCACACACAGTGCCTTTGTCCTAAATATGGCTTGACTGCTACCTAATTAAACTATACAAGGTGTCCTTATCATTCCATATTCTCTTTGGCACATACTATTTAAATCCTATAGTCAGTTGTATCTTCTTTGACATCTGACCCCTCCATTGCATAGCATATTCTCTCTGGCTTGGTGAAGTTGCAACTTTTCCCTGTTGCAGTCTGTATCGGCCACCGTAGGTTTTCCAAAAACTTTCGGTTACGTCATTGCAACATTTTTAAAAATACATCTAGATGCGTTAGTTTGACTTCATGATATTTATTTGTCCCATTTCATTCTCCTATTGACTCGCTTCATAGATCGACTCGCTTCAAAACGAACATTTTGTGTTTTCTAAAATGTTGCAGTCGCTTAACCACTGGGTTTTGGAAAACATAGGGTGACTGAGTTAGGAATTACCGAACGCACTGAAAAGGTGTATTTAGTGACTGTCATGTCGAAAACATGACCGGCACAATGATATTGGAGGTGTTTAGGTTTCTGGAGCGTTTCTTTTATTAAGTAGCAACGTCTAAGTAGGTTGTACCAGATGTTGTCCAGTTGTGTAACTGTTGTGTAGATGTTGAAGTCTGGTGCAGGTGTTTACTTGGAATGAAGGTTTTTAATTCTGATGTAGTTGCATTGAGTATGTATTTACCTTAGGAACCCGTGGGCTTGTATAAATGACTGCATGTTTTGTAGTTGTAATGATAATGTGTTGTTTGTAATACTATATGTAATTGTTGGCGTGGTCTGCTCTGAGCCATACAGCTTAGCTTGTATTCACATAATTATGGTGTAGTTGCATTGTAGTATTAATTGGGTTGTGTCTGTTTAATTGTAATGATATTGAGTAGTGTGTAGTATGTAATTGTGTGACAGTTTATACTCGTTGTAAGGAATACTCCCGGAGTAAGAAAGAACAATGTTTATTATGAACAGTTATCTTCCACAGGCTAAAGCACAGACGGTAATCCAAGGCAGACTAATTCACAAAACACAGCAGGGTTCAGGCCAGCATAGCAATACAAGAGTTTTTGGCTAAGGTACAAAAGGATTATCCAATGCAGAAATTCACAGACAAAGCTAAAGTCAAACCGGAACAACAATACATGGAATAATATGCTCAGTAGGAATGAACACAATACTCACAATACCTCGCAAAGAGGCTATGGTGTGTGTGTGGCTTAAAAACTGAGTGAGTGTGAGCAGGTGAATGGAATTTGGTTGATTGAGTCCGGGTATGGGAAATGTAGTTCAGAACAGGCAAGACTGGGGAAGCTGTAGTCCACAGGAAGAAGAACTGGGGAATGGGAATTGTAGTTCTGAGCAATACAGACCAGGGAAGTGGCAGTTTCCAGGGAAGGGGAACTGGGAAACCTTTGGTGTGTGTCTATTATTCCCTGTAGTTATGTTGTAGATGTAATTGGTTTGTGCAGTCAGGTAGTTACAATGAAGTAGTGATGTACGTACTGTATCTGTCAGGTGTGTAAGTGTCTATCCATAATGCCCTCTAGGATAATCTGGAACATTCCTTCAACAGCTGCTGTGTGTTTTGGTTTTCACCCTGCATGAGTCCACGTGTAAACTCCACAGGAGCAAATGCACACATCACCAAAACGATTCATAAACGTTTTCGTATCTAGCATGAATCACCTAAACGATTCATAAACGTTTTCGTATCTAGCATGAATCACCTAAACGATTCATAAACGTTTTCGTATCTAGCATGAATAACAAAAGCATCTGAAGTGAAATGTGAAGATTTGTGCTTTTTGTCTGATAAGGCCACACATGAAATTCTGTCTAAGTTATACACCTACGTTACCCCAACCTTAACCTTAAATATAAGGCAGAAATCCACGGCTCTTACTTTCCATTTTTCCTGGATACCAAAACGTCCGGTTGTTGGGGACAAAGTGGTGGAGACAACATATGCACTGAATAAGATGAACAAAACCATAAAAGTGCTTGTCAGTTCTCCATTTAATTGTTCTAAAGAAGGCATTTAAGAAACAAAAAATTTAGTTTTAATAATCATGTTAACAAAATGTTAAGTTTCAATTGTGAGCGAACATATTGACTTTTCCATTTTTAATTGTTAACAGAGTTAACAGAGCTACTCTGTTAATGGAATGTGCTAATGTCTAGTTACAGGAAGCAAAATCTCTGAAGGTCATCGGCAAGTAACCTTTGACCTTGTTCTCGTCTTTGCGGCATCCCCAACAGCTGTTACACACCAATTTTGTGATTTTGTTCACATTGCATCAGTGAATGGGGGTAACAATGCCTGTGCACTGCTGAGAAATCTAGATATGTTGATGTATCCATGCACTGTAAAAAAATACTGTTGTTTTTATGGTAAAAAACCAGCAGCTGTGGTTGCCAGTTCTTAACTATAATAAATACGGTAGAACATTTTCAACTATTACGGTGAAAGGATATTAGTACAGTTTATTTTACAGGTAAGTTCTGAATTTAATTATATAAGTTACCACATTTTTACCATTAAATAATACAGTATTTTACGGTGAATTTAACAGTCTGTAATGTAAAATACAACTTGTATGTAACATTGATCCAATTTAAATAGTGTAATGATCAACATATATTTTTTACTAATCGGAATCTGACTGAAGAAATATCCAACAGTTGTAATATTTTATCACCCATAACCTGCATTGAAAAGAACTGTAATGGTGAATCACCCACTAACTGACCAAGACTAGATAAACTACATTGATGGGAACACACATCTCAGTAATGGTTGGAATAAAGATAACGACTTAGAGTTTTCACTTGGTTTGAAAAGTAAAGTTTGTTATTATTATTATTATTATAAGCATTTTGAGAAATCTTATAGAATGTTGTCTTTTGTGTATATTTTACGGCATATTTCCGTTATAAACACAGCGCAAGAGTATATTTAACAGTGGACTAATGTATTAGAAAAGACATGCACAAATTAATGTTTTGGCTGATAAATACATTTACGGTGTTTCACTGTTACAGACAATTTTTTCAAACTATTTTGACTTTACAGACTTTTACCATTATGGTTTGACAGTTTTTCGTTTTTTGAAATCTACAGACATTTTTTACAGTGTACATGGCAATGCATCAGCTGTCTCATACACTGAAATGCTCACACACTGAAATGCTCACACACTGAAATGCTCACATACTAAAATGCTCACACACTGAAATGCTCACACACTGAAATGCTCACACACTGAAATGCTCACACACTGAAATGCTCACATACTGAAATGCTCACACACTGAAATGCTCACATACTGAAATGCTCACATACTGAAATGCTCACGTACTGAAATGCTCACATACTGAAATGCTCACATGCTGAAATGCTCACATACTGAAATGCTCAAACTGAAATGCTCACATACTGAAATGCTCACACACTGAAATGCTCACATACTGAAATGCTCACACACTGAAATGCTCACACACTGAAATGCTCACATAATGAAATGCTCACACACTGAAATGCTCACATACTGAAATGCTCACATACTGAAATGCTCACATACTGCACACACTATACTGATTGATAGGAAGCACAATACACATTCTGACAAAGACCAGTTTTATTAACTTGTGGGAATCTGAGAAATTCCTCTGTTTCTGTATTAGACCAGGGATGTTGTAATCCAAACACAGTTGTGTCACAGGTCATTGTATGTCATGGATGTACATTCAGATAAACACAACGTTTTCCAAAAGGTTTTTATGGCTATCCCTTTCAAAAAATGCTGTAGAAAAACTTTTGTATTTCACATTCTTTAATATACAATTACTATCAGTTATCTATAGCTTCAAAATGTTCAAAGTTAAAGCAATAAGAATATCCATTAGGAGATCAACAGAATTAACTCGCTAGGAATGTTAATTAATTACATTTTAGAGCTGTAGACTCACTCACATGCTTAGGAAGCTACCAATATCTGGAAATCTGTGAAAATAGTACCTACTAGCAAAAATATCTACAGTATAATGTGGAAACCTAATTGAGGAGGAAGGGCTCATATTAATAGCTGGACTGTGGCAAATGGAATGGAATCTCACACTGGGTTTAATGTGTTCAACTCCATTCCATTTAATCCAGTCCTGACATTATAATGAGCCCATCCTCCTTATTTAAGTTTCACCAGCCTCCACAGGCTGAAACTGGCTGCTGGGGAAAATGGTGAGTAATATTTAATTTATTTGAACATCAGTTTCATTCTCCCATATAATTCTAACCTAAAAAACTTGTTTTTCAGAATTTGCTTAAAGCCTGACTTAATTTACAGAACACTCACAAAGTTTTATTTTAAATGGTATAACACATATTTATCTCCTTGCTTCAGGTCCAAGATGGACCTGAATTGCAGTGCACTTCAAACCGCTGTAACTCGGAGTCACATTGAACTCCTTTGTAATTAATGGACTTCCGCAGCAACAAATACAATTGAGGCATGTCGTCTGTTCCAGGATGTCCCAGAGCTATCAACCATTATGTTAAATATTTAAAAGTTAGCTTCAATGTTAATTGAATGCAAACATCCAGTAATCCGATTCTCTGATTCCTATGTTCTTTTCTGCCCCTGTGTAGGGAAGTAACCCGTTCCACCGCTTCGACTGCCTTACACAAGTTGTTTCTAAAAAGTGCTGTATAGCTTTCGGCAGTGTGCTGACTTTCATGTCCCCAGGAGGAAACTTCACAGAACCAACTAATTCAGCAGGCAAGAAAAACAAGACACAAACAGTTCCTTTAGCAAGAGCCCCACCTCTCACACATACAAACAAGTGCAGGTGTAGCACTTCTAACCAGAAAGTTACAGACTCTTGAGCCTGACTACCGTATGATTTCCACCCAGTTCCGGAGCAGTCATGGACGTGACAAGCCACAGAGCCTTCTGTCAGCCCTGGTCCCAAGTACCCGGCTCGCTGGGCCACGGTTTGAGTCATGACTATGGTTTCTTTTACAGTGTTACTGTGTGGAGTAGAAAAGGCGCTCCTTCGCCAGTCTGGGCTCAGTGTTGTGTTTGCACCGCACAAGGTAATCAGCTCTCACATCACAGACAGGCCGGGCAGCGGACATACAAAGGGTTCCCAGTTTTACTCAGATGCCAGACTGTTTGTCTATGATGACTCCACTCATGTGGTGCTGAACAATTTAGGTTTCTTCATTTGGATAATTTGCTGCTATCAAACCAGAGGTTCATCAGTCCAAATAACCAACAGTCGCATTTCAGACCAGTATTACAGTTATATTCCTGCTGTCGAAAGGAACGGACGGATGACCAGACAGATAGACGAATGAATGATGACCAGACACCAACAGACAGACAGACAATTAGATGGCCAGTCTGATGTAAGAAAATGTACACATAATCTGTCTTCTATCGAGGGCTAAGTCTGCTTGTGGCGGTGTCTCTAGATATAAAAGGGAATGGTTATGTAATGGCCTCCACAGTCACTAGATCTCAATCCAAGATTCGCATCATGGATGTGGAGCCGACAAATCTGCAACAAATGCGTGATGCAAAATAATGTAAATATGGACAAAAACCTCTGAGGAATGTCTCCAGCACCTTGTTGAATCCACGGCACGATGAATGAATGCAGTTCTGAAGAAAAAAGCGTTCCAACCTGGTACTAGCAAGGTGTACCTAATTAAGTGGCCAGTGAGTGCATAGATATATATATATATATATATATACTACACCAGAACTATACTTCTGCGATCACGCACAGAGCACAACATGTATTGCCTAGCAGCAGAGAGTAGCAGCCATCAGGCAAGTGTTATTTAAATATCCTTCTGGTGTACTTACAAACTTTTCAATGACTTTTTCAAGTACAGACCTTATTCATACTACTGTAGAAGTTTGGTACCATTCCGGGCATTACTAGTGGGGTTATTTACGAGATACATTCTTGGTTCCATTAGCGCCTGCACTAAGCCATTCGGCTGATAGCTCTAACTCGACCAATGTTATAACAACGTAAAAAAACGAATGGGGGGTTGTTTGACTCGAGGTCAAGGTGCAAAGGACCCTAGGGTTATATTAATCCGAACCATCACTTTAATGACTTGGAGAGGATCTGCAAAGAGGAGTGGGACAAAATCCATCCTGAGATGAGTGCAAACCTGGTGGCCAACTACAAGAAACGTCTGAACTCTGTGACTGCCAAAAAGAGTTTTGTCACCAATGTACATCATGTTTTGCAAAAGGGTCAAATACTTATTTCAATCATTGTAATGCATTTTTGAAATGCATTTTTCTGGATTTTTTCTCTAAATGTTCAAATAAACCTACCATTAAAATTATAGACAAATAATGCTTTGTCAGTGGGCAAACGTACAAAATCACCAGCGGATCAAATAATTGTTTCCCTCACTGTATAAGCACTCACTCCTATTTCTATGTTTATTGCAAGTGGTGAAACTGGCAATGTGAAAGTGACTGAAAACATTCCTGAGATGAAGGACTCATGGCAAACTGACCAAAGCCATTGTTGGTGCCAAATATGCTCTCTGGTTTTGGTCTACAGTAAACAGCGTAAGTTGTGGCCTGTGATGTGAAATGCCTGTTCACCGAGACAAACGGCCAGGCCAGTTCCTGCCAAAGTCAGGAAACATCTACATTCTTGCTTGCTTTTGCCTATGTCCAACATGCATAATAAAGTTTGAGTGTAAAAATAGTTATTTTTGGTGCAGCAGGTGTCTTTGTATATATATATGAGGTTGTGACATTGGTTTGAATACAGCATGCTTGACTGCCATGTCACCTGAATTAATGTGATACCAAGCAAATAGTGACAGGTAGGGTGGTTGAATTTCAAGCTACAACAGTGGCTTGGCAGGTATCTGACCCATTCTGTTTGTTTTCACTCAGAGCTGAGGTAATAGCCTACATTTATATTCATTATACATATTATTCCAATGTGTTTTCAACCACAAGACAGACATATTAAGTAATAATTGTAGGCATGTCTAGTTTAGGTAAACAGAGCCAGGGTATGGGCACGTAATACATGACTTTTAGTGAATAAATTAATACTGGTCTGAAAAAAATAAATGCATTTGTGGTTGTGTTTATTGACCACAATGTGTCATATTTCTTAAAACATACTCTGCCATTCACAAAATTGCAACATTATTGTGAATAAAACAGACTCCTTGAAGTGTTGTTTTCTTTGTTTATGTTAATGGTTTTTGGACCATTAACCATTTTGGATATATGGGTCTGGCTTTGAGTAATGAAAATGACCCAACTCGAGGGGCGGCACCAAGCATGCATTTAAAAAAAATCTCAAGGTACGCAATTGGATAACAGTACGACCAATCACCAGTGGTTTTTCGCTAAGCCCCTATGGCGGAGCTAACTGGTAGATAAAACTCTTGCCGTATCAGGTCGCAAAACAGCAAAAACGTCCTTTTATAAAAAAGGAACGATTCGAGCGCCGTCTTCTGTTCTTCTTTTAGACAAAAAGCCAAGTCTAACTCGTTCATTGTAGTGGCCAAAGTCATTTTAAACAACTGGTGTTAATCCATAGCGATTTTACAATGTTTACTAATGACTTCGAGGTCGCAGCGCTGTCGTGTCGTCATCTGTTTAACACGCCTCTGACACGCGTATATCAGATACACCTATGTGATTGGTGCAGCTCGGCTACAAGGGCATAGTTAATGAGCAGAATTACTTGGTGCCAGAGTAACTTGCTAAGCAAATTCAAATTGTGCTCTCGCGAGAACTCTGGATTTCCAGGGTAGGTTTACATGGGTTCTGGAGGAGAGGGCCTGAAACTCTGACTTCACATGGTCCAAGAGACAAAAGGCATTGAAATTCAACTATTAGAATTTCCCATCTTCTACTGTAAGAAGGGTACAATCCCAACATGCTCACTGTTTGGCTTAGCTGCCTGCAGAATCCACTACCCAGAATCCCATTCCGTTAAAAGCAGCCATGTTCATTGTTATTCGCCTATTTTTTTTTTTATTTAACCAGGTAAGTTGACTGAGAACATCTTCTCATTTGCAGCAACAACATGGGCAAGTTACCATTATTTTTACAAAGTAAAGAAAATAATGAAAGCAAATCAAAATGCAAGAAGAAAGCAACACAATCACATACTAACACAGTTAATAATAAAATGTTCTTCAAGTAAATTACTAAAATGCCCAATGGCACCAGTTGATCCAATTTAAAAGTACATTTTAACTCATTCCATGCGTGAGGGGCAAAGGAACTAAAAGCAGATCTACCCAATTCAGAATGATGGTTGTCTCAGTATGGTACTGATATCATAATCAGTCCTTTCTGGGGACTTTTTATCATTGCCTGCAATAATAATATCTTTATGAAACATTTCCATAAGCCTTTCACTTCTTTTGAATTAACATTTTTAATAGTCGTTGATATATTAGGCTACCAGGGTTCATACTTTGCATTTCGGTTTAATGAAAAATTCTCTGATGTCTGTCTTTTTTCTGCCTTTTTTCTACCTGGCTGGCTACACACACAGACTGTCGACTCGATTCCAACTCAAGCACTGTACCTGTATCATCTAGTGAGGGCTGGGAGGCAGTGGATCAAACTTTTGTGAGGAAAAGGGCGGGGGTTGCAATATTTTGGAACTTAAAAATGTGCTTTTAAGTGTCTATAATCAGCACAATTGCTTTTATTACATATTATTCATAACATTGAAATTATATAGTTATGAATACAGAATTTGGGGGGGGCGAATCCTATTTTTCCCAGGATTGGGGTACGTGTCCCCCCCGTGTCCCCCGGGGTTTCTGCCTATGGAGACCGCTTAACTGTGAGTACTACGCTGATCTACTCAGATTCTATTGTTTCTATCTTCAGTTACCAGGTGAATGTCTATCATCTTTTATTTCATTTATAGTTACTATGTTTTGTTTCCTTTTATCTTGCGCCTCTATATTATTCATGTGGCACTTTACCCTTAGTTCCTCCAGGGATATGTCACTGAATTCAACATAAGTTTCTCTGGATATGAGCATCCGCCAAATGACAAATGTAAAAATGTATTACTGTCTTTATTAGTAAATACTCTAAATGGAATTACACACCTGCCAGCTATGTTTCTAAACCATGACATAGTGTGCATGTGTGTTTGTGAGAGATGAAAAGAATGGGATGCCTGTGTGGGTGTGTACTGTTAAACATCTAAAGACATTGAGATGTGTGTTGGTGTCAAATGGAGAAGTGATTTTAGCATGCACCATCCTCTCTCTGAGACCAGGACACTATGATGTATGACCTCACATGCATCAATACAGCTGTTACCTGGGGTCAGAGGTTTACATGAGAAGGTACCTTGGGTCAAAGGGGTTAGCTACGATGGTAGTTGGGGGTCAGAGGTTAACTGAGGTACCAGGTAAGCCTTCAGAATGGCACCCCTTTTTATGTCTTTCTTTGTTCCTGCCTTCCCCTGAATTAGTTTTGATCTGCCTGTCTGTCTGCCTGTCCGTCTTTCTTTCTGCCAGTCCATCTGTCTTTCTGCTTGTCCATCTGTCTCCTTGGCAGGCTGGCTGGCAGTAATAGTTTTGACCTAGCCATGGCTGCAGTACAGGCCTGGCAGAGCATCACCAGGGAAGATACCCAGCATCTGGTAATGTCAATGAATTGCAAACATCAAGCAGTCATTGCATGCAAAGGATATTCGACCAAATACGAACAAGCATTACTTTATTCTACAATAAGTTACACTGTCCAATATTTTTGGTGCCTGAAAATGGGGGGACCATGTACAAACGTTGCTGTAATTTCTAAATGCTTTTGTGATTTAATTTACCATCAAGTTAAACCTGACAGTTTGCACTTCAACCTCATTTTCATTGCATCCTTTCAAACACAAATAGCCAGAGTATAGAACCAATTAACAAAAGAATTGTCACTGTCCAATGAATTATGGTGCTCACTGTAATTAACACAAGTTATGAAATGTGTGAAAGACCTCGCAGGGCAACCATGAAGGTATCAAGCTATATAACATTTTACCATAGATATTTGGATGATATATTACCATAGATATTTGGATGATATTTTACCATAGATATTTTGTTGACAGTTTACCATAGATATTTGGATGATATTTT